>JAQFXU010006540.1:0-10105 GCA_034693705.1 Spatulosminthurus flaviceps | reverse complement strand
CAAAAATTTTCATTCCGACTTGTCATGGACACGCCTGTACTTGTTTTTAAAAGTCCCGTCGGTGAGCGAATCGCTTACAATTAGAAAAAACCTATGCGAAACCAGCTTAACAGCCTAAAAAAATAAAAACGTCTAATAAATTGTAAGTTTGCATCTGTGCTCAAAATAGTACCTATCGCAAGATTTCCTTGCTAAGGAGGTGAAATACAAAGACGCGATTGTTTTGTTTTTTTGTTTTACAAAAATTTTGTTGTGAAAAGGTTTTAACAGTTTACCTTTATAGAAGCGAAGAAAGGATATATTTACTAGTAGGCTGCTTTGTTTCCTGCCCCGGAGCCTATTCCTATAATAACCTATTTTCCTTGGGAACCTAACGGCACAGGGCATAGAGGACAGAGAGAGAGCACATATACCCAGAGCTTTATTGAGAGTCCTAAGAAATTGCCGAGTGTGGAGTGGTGATAGGGATACGCTAACCTGTCGTGCAAATAAAAAGGTGTGCACAGTCTTTTGCCTACCATGCTTAAAGATGGGGCTATATATATATATAAACTTTATTGTCACTGCTTCCCATTGGAAGTAGCCATCACTGACTCAGTATGCTGTGTGACATATTTTTGAAAATAATGGATTACATTTTTTACATAGATATCATATATTGTTATATAAATGATTGGCACAAATCGGAACCAATTGTCCAATGGGATAGGTGACCAGGTTTAACATACTAAAACCACTAATTGGTTAAGCGGATCATTAATAATATTAAGCTCTCAAAAAGGTCAATAGGTCTATTGACAAAATCCCTTGTAGTTGTAGTAAACAGTAGCACATTTGGTCAACACCGACACGACGTTACCCTAATAAGCGCCTGCTCATAGTGAATGGAAATACGCATGAATTTTGAAAACCAGTACGATCGATTTTAAGGAGTTACCGTGGATTAGTTTGAATGAATCAGTGAGGCTGTCAACATTTGTTTACGGTGGTGTTGTTAATCCTGCAGTCAAAATTATGGAGTCAAGAGGCCAGCCTAAACGGATTCGAATGTAAGTTTATTGTTTCTTTTTTTGAAATTCCTTAGAAGTGTCCCATACATTTTAAACAATTTGGAACAATCATACACAGGTACCCATGGATATTTGCCTTTATGGTAACTATCGTTATATCAGCACCAGCAGCGAGAAAAGATTCATCTGAAATGCCCAACGCACCTTTGGCTGGAAATTGTCGTGTTGTAATAAACGAAATATCTTTAGGGGAGGCCGAAAAGCAGTTCATTGAATTATCAAAAATCTGCAGCGGAAAACCGAAAACTTCAACCGCTATTAGTATGCAAAAATACGCACTTGTATTTATTGACAACAGTAATTCAATAATTGCGTCCTGTATATTGAAGGGTGACTACCAAACAAGTAGTACTTGGTTTTACACAATCGGTGTAGATGTTCTTGATAAAATAGACTTTAAACTCAGTGAATGTGAAGTTATGGACGACCTCAAACAACAGGGGAAAAATCGATTTCCCGTGGAAGGAGGACAACAAAATCTTTTCGGAATTTTATTGGTTCGGAAGGAGACAGTAGCACCATTTGAAAAATATGGATTGCTGAAACACGGAGTAGCAAAAGAAAGAAAGAAAATAATACCTCAAGTTCAAAAGACTATGATGTCTGGCCTACAAGATTTCTACTTAATTTCAAACAGCGTTGAACAATCTATACCAGATCATTTCAAAAACCTGTATTCCCAGTATAGCAAAGACAGTGTTATTTCAAAAAAGCGTACAGCAACGATGTTAAAATATGGTCTAAGCCGTTGTGATGTTTCTGATAGCAATGAAGCGCTAAAAAAAACGCAATGCAGCCACAACTTTTCAAAATTTCCAAACCAACCCCAGGGGAAATCTACGATTGTACCCACAGTGAAATGCCTCTGAAAACTACATCTAATGGAAATTTGGAAAATGAAAATCGGCAATCGGTGATTGAACGTGAAGTAGGCGGGAGTCGGAGCTCGGAAACTAACACTGTAGTTAATATGCCATTACTTGAAACAGTAACCGTAACTACTTTACAAAATGCGGATGGTACTGATTCCACCGTAACATCAGAAAGTGATGCGTTTACTTACCAAGTAGAACGGTTTGAAGATTTCCAAATAAAATTTGAGAGTGACACCTCACTGTTTTGGAGTGATTGCACACTTTTTCCATCAGAACAGATAAAAGCTATGCAAAACCTTCGGTACTCACCAATCAACGTTCAGAAGGTTTTAACGATGCCCGTTTGCAGTTGGTTAGAATATTTAATAGTAAAAAAGAAGGTCAGGTGCAAATTATGTTCGACATTATTACGACAGCAATTAATTTATGACCGTAAAGGAAACTTGCATAATATCATTCAAGACGGTGCAGGTTGGTTTGAGGTAGGAAGTTCACAGGCAGGATATACAGCTTCCAGCATGAATCATAAAATGATCTCTGATCATGAAAAAAGTAAGCTACACTTGTTAAGTTTGGAATTCAAAAACTTATACCAATCTGGTCTACGGAATGAAACATTGCTAGAAGCCTTCCAAGGACAAGGATCTGCATTTTGGGAATATGTCAGACCCACCATGAATCTCATCGTCAGTGTCATTCAAAGTGTGAAAATTGGAATGTCATTCAATTCGTTCAACACTTTAGTCGAAACTTTGGACTACTTTAAAGCCGAAACTGGTCATTTGTATCGTAATGCTAATGGAATGAGGACAGTAGCAGACTCAATCGGAAGAAAATTGCATGCAGACTTAATTAAATCCATACTTGAAGAAAAACCAGAATTGTCGATCACATTGGATACCAGTACAGACATTAGTGGGTACGGAATTCTTGCCATTTTATTCCATATGGTTGACAGTGAAGGAAACTTAAAAATCTCTATGTACCGGATGTTACACATACCTGAAGGCGAGTCTGGGTATGCTCTATTCAGGCAGTTTAAGCAATCGCTTCAGGATGACAGAATTGAAAACTGGGTGAAGGAAAAAACAGTTGCGCTTTGTACTGATGGAGCACCTGCAGTTAGAAATGTTTTCCGTGATTTACTTAATGGATACGTTAAAAATGAATTGGTCGGTGTTTGGTGCGGTGCGCACAAGGTAATCTGGTTGAGCAAATACTTTTTTATTCGTAATTATTGAAATCGGTTATTTAAACTCCTCACTCATTTATTTTTGAAGTTGGAACGAGCAGCGGAAAAAGCCTTCTCGCAACACGAATTCCTAAAAGGGCTCGATGAAATCATGAATGCTGCATTTCGTCTTTTATCGAGCAAGTCGACCATCCGAAAAGAGGAATTTCGAACACAAATTCCAAATTTTGACCAACGAATATTTGAATTTCATAGAATTCGAGAGCTAAGATGGTTGGCTCATCACAAAAGAGCAATCGAACCGTTTGTTAAAAAACTACATGTTTTAATTGCAACACTGTATAGCATAATGACCAACCCGAAAATTTCTTTTGAGACCCGTAAAGAAGCAGAAGCATTAATGAATCAACTGAAAGATGCTACCACAATAGCCACTTTGGCGTTTACAGCTGATATTATGAGCATTCTTTCTGATGTTTCTACAGAATATCAGAGACATGCAGGTACTTTGATAGGAAAAAAATTGTTGAGAACAAACACGGAAATCAAATTAAAATCACTCGAGAAAAATGCAGGAAAATATTTGCAATATTTGCTTGATAACGCTAATTTTAGCGAAGCAACGTCAACGCAGTCCAATGAAGACATATTGTTTACGTCAAACTTGGAAGAACAAGAATCGGAAACTGCTACACTATCATTGAAACAAAAACTAGAAAATTTTGAGACATTTAATGGTGTTGTATACCTCGGTGTGAAACTTAGTGATTCAAATATAATCAACCAGCATTATTTGGTACATAACAAAATGCAAAACTACATTGATTCCTTACTGACTCAAATAGATGGCTACTACGCTCCTGATTTAGCAGATTGCTTTGATGTATTTGCTCCCAAGCTTCTCCCGTTGAGCATTGACGCAGTCACAAATTATGGTAAAACCGAACTGTTGAGATTAAATTTGGGTTTTAAGTGGGGAATTCCGGAGGCTACACTTATTTCAGAGTGGACGGCATTGTTGTCTTCACTTATTCGGCACAGAGAGTTTTTGTCAATGCGTGGGAAATATCCTGAAGCATTTTGGGAATATTATTTAAACTCTAAAGAGGTAGCTTGGAATATTAACATAAGGACGGTTATTTCAAAATCTCTAACAATTCCCGGAAGTAGCAGTGGTTGCGAGAGACAATTTAGCATCTATGCATATATCAAAAGCTATAGACGTTTTAGCTTATTACCACCAACAGTGGAAAATTTAATACGAATCAAAGTCAATGGACCCAAGGATTTGAAAGATTGGAATATATTTGAGTTGGCTAAGTCATTTATTCTAGAAAGCCATTCACGTGCTGACGACACCACACGGGTGAAAGAAGTTCGAAAGTATTGCCAGAGTGTTAATAGTGAAAGTGATGACATACATGACTGCTCTGACGAAGAAGAAGCAAGAGTAGAGGCAGATCCCAGAACTGCACTTGTAAACTAAGCAGCTAAAACCTGTAGTATAATTGTTATTGAAACGGCAACCCTTAAATGGCATCCCTTATAATGTACTAATGAGTTTTCACCGCCAACCCATCCCAGCATTTGCGTAACACAAACATGATCTTATTCTATAATAATAATCTACATACATGAAACTTTTTGTTGTAATTAAATGTAATTTTGAAGTCATTGTGTTTATTAATATCAGTATTTTGATTACACGATACTAATAATAATGGTTTTTATTGTCAAAAACCGCTTAACAATACTAACACTGTATTACTAGTGACATCCACACAGCATTGAAGCATCAAAGATTGCTGACAATTAGTCTTATTACTATATTTGATTACATGATTATTTGCTTAATGATATAGGAAACAGTAGAGTTTAGATATCTTTTCCGTTTACAATACGGGTTGGTTAACAGGCTGTTTTTCCTCTTGCTATGATAATTGTTAAAGTATAGTTCGTGTATGTTACGAAATCTTGATGAGAGAATGTATAATGATTTACCAAATATTACACATTGTGATTTAAGCCTATGTATAATAGAATCTAATTTGAGGCATTGAAGGATTTTCCATAGTTACTATTACTAACATATTAACATTTATTATAGATAGGCACCTCATTATATATAGGCATCATGACTGATGTTATAGTCTGATGTAGATGTCAAGATTCGACGTGAAATTATAATTTTAGAAAAACCCGGCATGATACATGTATTTTAATAACAATATGTATCTATTACCTTTAATAACTATGTAGTAATGTCTATAGTTGTGAAAATTACATTAATGTCATAAAAATTTTAAAACAGTCGATGTGAAATCTAAAGACCTATCTTGATTAGTCTTGGACAGTTAAAAACCTTTGATATCAAAGCCTGCATTTGTAATGGGGTTATATACCAAATGCCGGTCCTAACAAAATTGTGAAATCGTAAGCACGTCTTTGATCCTAAGTAAGGAAATTTCACCTCCCCGGCTTCTACTGTAATCTTAATTTCTTCTCGTATGCTGTTGAAAAGCTTGAACCTCTCGTTACTTGAGTGGCCGCAAACGGAAAACTTTTCATGATAATGACAATCAACTATGTAACAATTATCTTTGTTCTTGTCCAATTTTTGACATGCGTCAATAAACATTACCATCTTTTGGGTGAAGCTCCTACTTCTTATCGATTTAGAATTGTAAAGAAAATAGAATTGCACACCCTTATTGAAACTTAAATACGGTTCCATTGTTGTTGGGAAGCAAGAAATTGAATGAGATTCTAACTTCCTGAAAAGAAGCAACTTATTTTTTTCTGAATTGTACTCCTCATTTAGAATTCTTGTGATGTTCTTGGGGTTGTACTTATGCTTTGTATACTCCGTAATGACATCTTCGAAATGATCTTGTGTGGAATCCCCATAAGAAAAGCGAAGGAATGCATTACGAAGTTTGTCTTCATAAATTGTGGTAAACTGGTGGAGCTTCAGTTGCAGCAGATCGATTCCATCGTCTGTTATTCCAGGTAAACATGGTTTAAACGAATAAATGTCTTGCAGCCAATTTCGGACAAGGTTTGTTTCAATACGTTGCGATTCGATAAATTTATTGATTGCTTGGGCTTTTAACGCCGAAATGTCGGAGGATCGCTTATTTCGGCCGCTGATAATTTCATGGCACTTTCTTATAGTCCCTATGTCTGCAAGTTTGTATCGTATTGGCGTTCCACTTCCATTATTTGTCCTCTCGAGGGCAGATTTCAGTTTTTCCATGTATATTTGGATATCGTCAATATTTTTCGGCAACGAAAATCCACAATTGATGTTGCTTACGATATCAACTTTAATATTTGAAAACTCTCCGGAATTTGATTTGTTATTATTAACGCTCGCATTCCATGAGCTGGAAATTTGGTAGGCCTTTTCAACTGCCAAACTAAGTTCTATCTCTGTCATAGATGAGCCTTCTTCTTCTTGTTGAAAACTAGTGAAGGTGAAATCAACTTCGAGGCCGTAAAAAATGCCGACCAGTATATGTGTAGCTTCGAAAACATCGGAAAGTAGATAATCATTATTTATAAAAGTATTTAACTGGGGATTGCAAGCATCGATATCCAATTGTAGGTACTCTTGTGTTATAGTTAAGTAACCTTGAATTGACTTAGCTGAACTTGATGTCCAAATTGAGCTGACCGCTGCAAGGGCTGCATTAACACGAAGTAACCCCAGTCGAACTTGTAACTCGGTTTGTGGAAATAAATTCAAATCCGAGGATTTCCGGTTCCACTCTTTTGTTATTCCTTTGCGGGTTACTGATTTTCCCAACTGTTTTTGCATATGAAAACTTTTAGGTGGATTCCCCAAACGAACCGGCAAAAACTCTTCATTTCGAATATTGTACAATTGAAGCAAACTTGGTTGAAAACCATCGTGCTTAATTTCGATTGCACAAGAGAGTACGGAAAAATAGAGAAACCACAGGATTCTTGCCACGTTCTTCATGGTCGGACCAGTTAACCAACAGTTGATAAGAGAATTTTTGCCTGCAGCACAACTTTTGGGAATGAATGAAAAAACAAGTATAGAAATGTCTAACTAATGGTAACGATGTTCCAATGAGGATGTAAACCTGGCGAACTGCCCGTCGAATCTGAAAAGATAGAACACCTCCACAAGTTAACCTGACAATAATTATTCAAACTGCAAAATAGCTATGATATCCTGAACTACCTGTTTTAAGCAACTATTTGCAGCATTGTTATATCTAAAAAGAAAAAACCTTGGAATCTATCGTGTGAGCAGTAAAACTCAACGGCATAAAAACTGGTTAGCATGACCGGCTACTTCACCTTTCCATATTTTCAATGCCATGGTACGTTTTTGCTTAGGTAACCGCACCTTTTATGAAATCACTTCTATTTTCGGAAATGATTCAGTTACCAAACGTGTTAAATCGCTTATGTAAGTAAGACCTGAAAGGGCACATGATTGGTGGTAGTTTTATGGTCAGAGGATTGTAATTGAAATGGTCTGCCCTTTCATTAAATTCTACATCTTAGAAAATTCTTTGCTACAATAATTAAAACTAAAAGAAACGTCAAGAGTAACTATATGCACAAGTCTTTCATATGCATACCAAAGCCTTCCGTACGTTACCGTATTAAATAAATTATATCTCAAAGACCATGATTGCAGGTACCTTCTCACACACAGACGCGGCATTGATGTAGTAGGCATACTTAGCTTTGTCCGTAAAATCAGGAGCACCACAAAGAAGCTGCCATACGATTCAAAGAAAATGATGTAATATTCTTCTCCTCACTAGATCCTGGAAAAGTCCAAAGGAATAACTCATTCATTAAAACCACAAATTTATAGGAAATATTTGAACACCCCCCCACAAAACCATTCAATAATCGATCAAAATGGAAAAGAAATTTCGGCAACGATATAGCTGCTATAACTGTATATGTGTACTGTTATGTACGTGAATGGAAGTGAATGGTGAACGTTCACAACTGTCACCTTGGTGCAAATGGGATGCGTGAGTCAGAGGTAAAGTACTGCTAAGTGCAGTGATACTCGCAGGAACTTCAGGGTTTGGTGCAAGTATTTATTTGTGAATCAAACAGAACTGAAGATATTGTGAGCTACAATATATAACATGTAATTACTTACGCAGCTAATTCCTTAACTTATAGTATCTACAATGCACATGCTCGTCATTATTCATATGTACTGAGGTATAACACTACTATCTTTACATCTGTGTCCCGACCTAAAAATAATATATCTCTTATAACAAAACCACATACGGCTTAGTACAAAAGGATTTTCCTCCGATAAAAAGACAAGATCTAAAATATCGTAAGACAAATGTTTAGGAGAAGAAAAATCCAATAGGTCTGGAATACAGGAAGGACTACGTGTGTAAATAGGTGTAGTTTTGAGGAAGTTACCGATAGTTAAAAAAAGGAAGAGTCCTCCCATTTCCTTTATCTAATATTTTCCTCCCTAAGTGATGTACTAAACATACGGAATTACCTATATCTATTTATAGGAAATAAATATAATTTTAGGTAGATTTAGATAGATACTTTTAGATCTAGATACTTTTAGATACAGATTATATGCTACGCAAACTTAATCAATTTAACTTCACAATAAGAGAACTAATCATTGTGTATGAAGCCTTCATTAGAGTTCATCTTGAATATGCCTTTGTGGAGTCAAAATATTACCAAAAAAAGATCAAAATCGAATATCAAGACTTGACAGACGATGTGAAATATATAGCTAATTCAATGCTCCTAAGAACCATAACTAATCCTCCTACTACAATAGTATACAATACTATAGTTACTCCAAAAACGATAGTAAAATACCTTTTAATCAAATATTTTCTTGCAAAGAAAAACGCCTTGTATAAACGGAGCTACTACACCCACACGAAGAAGACTTAGTCTGCAATAGCTGGGGGTCAAAATACCCAGGGTAATAACAATATAGCTCAAAATATAAAATAGTACACCCTCTCCCAAAGAAACCAATAGTTCATCGCTCTTAAATACTGACAGATCAAAGGAGTAGGAACTAAGTACTCGTTCTATTTAAATAGAGTGAAGGAAATCTAGATCAAGCAAATACTGGAAATCCCGAAGAAAAGAGAGCCACTTCCTTGGAGAAAAAACATCGGTGGACCGTGAAAATGAAGAAGATGCTATCTCACCATGAAAATAAGGGAAACGATTTTTCCATGAGTGTAAAAGGAAGAAGTAGATGAAGAAAATAATAAAAAGAGGATAAATCTTACACGGACGATCTGATTCTTCTTCTTCCAGTAAGTATCCCACTCATTGACGATTCGGCCCCAAGTAATCCGTAAGTCTTCTTCAGTTTCCTCTGTAGCATTATCCGACCCTTGAGGCTCAATCTAATCCTCGGACCAGATCCGAGTCGGATGAAAGCAATGAGACTATTCCCCGGATCAGTCGGATCCCTCGGATGAAAGCAATGAGACTATTCCTCGGATTAGTCGGATCCCTCGGATGAAAGCAATGACCCTGTTACGCGGATCAGTCGGATCCCTCGGATGAAAGCAATGAGACTATTCCCCGGATCAGTCGGATGGAAGCAATGACCCTATTCCGCGGATGACACGAAGAGACGACAGGGAAGTTATTGAATTCAGCAGGGATTTAATCGACGGAATATGAAAGTTAAATAAGAGGTGATTACAAAACACAGCTGACTGCGAGAAGACGGATAAGTGAGTGAGTGGAGGCGGAAAATTAAAAATCTCCAAGGCTATACGCTATACTGTATGCGGGATGCGTAGTAAGTTCATAGGCATCCTCCAAGTCCAATTCCCATACACTGACAATACGAAACAGTGTTACCATGAAAATTTTAACCAGGGGCGCATTCAATTTTCCTCATATCCTGATGAGAATGTGCCCCTGCTTAATACATTACGTCTTTTTCC
>JAQFXU010006539.1:0-10105 GCA_034693705.1 Spatulosminthurus flaviceps | reverse complement strand
AATGACTGGATCCAGCAGGGCAGCACAAGCTATGGGATTAGGTGAGGGAGATAAGGAGAAGTATGGGGAATTCGGGGGAACGTTGATTGAATGAAATTTATAATAATACTGATTATTTTGAATAGTGCAGGGCACATAAGGTTTTTTTATTAGCAGCTTATTTGGCAATAAATACCATCTTTACGTACTTGGTACCTTCTTTCATTCTTTTGAATAGATCCACAGGTAGAAGAAAGAGCATTGGAGAATATAATTTTGCATCTATTCTGGAAACAACTATTTATCTATTGGACGTGCCTGCAGCGAGTTATAATTTTGTTTTGCAGGAGTATGAAAACGATGGATACATGAGTATCGAATTTGTATTTATAATAATTATTGTTTTTGTTTGTACATAGCCTAACCGCGTATTTCGGTCTTGTATTCTTGTATATATATGTAAATAGTTTATTGAAAGTTCCAAAATGAGAAATGAGGTATTCTTTACAAATTGTCTGAAGAATGCTTTTCTTTAGTTCTTGGCTGCTTGCTTGAATGCAGCCTTTTCGTTGCCGCTATGGATGGAAGCTGCTCTTTACGAAGCATATTAGCAGCAGTTAGTGTTCTCGTAACTTGTGAGGATACATTAATTGTGGATTGTGGATCCATCTGCTTCTCAGATGAAGGAAAGATATCACGCTCTGGTGACCTACGTGTTTACTAATGACAATAAAATTTATTACACTTATATGCAAGGACGGGCCAAAAATGAAGTGTTAGCGCTTGCTTTAAAATGTCATCATCATGATGAACATGCCTTATTTTGTAATCTATTTTAGTTTTTTACATAAATGTAAACTTTCGCTATCCTTTCGTTTCAAGAAATTTAGTTTATCCATGGAATAAATTGTAAACAGTATTGTTATCGTTGATTTCATTCTCACCAGCTTTCGAGAAAAAGTTGCTGCAATTTCATTCTCCGGATATAAACACTGCGGATTTATTATTTGCAACAGTGTATAAAGGGCGATACAAAAATTCAGTGTACTATAGGCGTCTCTTTGTCATATCATGGAATTCTGTCTGGTTGGGAACAAATGTCAAATGGGTGAAGGGTAACATACTCAAAGCGTATCCTCCTTTTTTCGTTTTTTAATTGTTTCAAGATGCATATACATAACACATCTATCCACTTAGGTCATTAGGTGTACACTGCTTTTCTCACAAGTGCTTTAAAATACATGTTATCGATGCAGTTGACGCAGGGATGCAGTGGACCGATTAAAGCTTATTTAGCACCTAATTAGTTGTGAAATTCGCTTCGTAGTCTGCACTGTCTGCAGGTTATGCAAATATGGAATTGTGTACTACAGTATACTTCATGTTTGTTGGTATGTTTTCTAAAAGCCACCGAAGTATTCTGCTCGAGACTTCTAGAACAATAAATAATTAAAATTAAAAGGCCAACTGGGATGAATCGGAAACGCTTTCTTTAGTAACGTGTCAAGTCTTTTGTATATATACATATACATGGTTATATATATGGTTTCTTTCAACCATTCAACCTTACATGTAGAATGTATTTTCTTAGATGCAGAATTCAACCAAATTCTATGTCATTATTACGGGCCAGCACTACTTAAAAATGACTACTAAAGGTTCAGTACTTTTTAGAGCCGAAAGTTGGGACATAATAATTATTTTTTAGGCATCGTATGCAAAGAAACAGGAGAAAAATGATGAAGTTCAGAGGTGGTATAACGTTTGCTTCTCCTTTGTTACTTCAGTGGGCGGAAAGCATCAAGAAATTCTTTTGAAGTGGATGAAAGCTTTGGAGCGACTGCTATGAGTCTAATTTTCACCTTACCTCGGAGACGAATCAATATAAAGTAATTTTAGGTGACAATGTAACTTGATCTATTAATATTTGCTAATGGAAGAATTGACCTTCCCCTTCGAGGTCAGAATAGCTTATATAGTTCAATATCTTTCCTTAGAATCTTCATAGTCATTTTCGGAGTGGCAGAATAAATACAACAGCAATTTTGTTTGAAAAGTGAGCGAATATTTTCTGCAAAAATGAAATCCAAAGTAAAATTTGGTAACTTTCTTGAAGAAATTCCAGTTCATTTTATTCAGTATTCTGAGATTATATCAGCAGTCAAACCTCTGTTAAATTTCTCAAGATTATTTGGAATACCAGGTTTTTCTTACTTTGATAGCGTCGTTTTCAAAGGAGGATTCTGCAATTTTCTCAATATTTGGAATTTCTTGCTATTACTTAATCAGGTATTCCTGCTCGTAGTAACAATATCCAAGGGGGACGATTTTGTGAGGAAGTCTGGAGTTCATATAATAATGAGATTACACGTTATCTGTATTCACCTATGGAGTTTGTTCTTTTCTCAAAAATTAGCCAAGGCTTTAAGAGATTCACCAGCACTAGAAAATCGCCTGAAAATTTACAAGGAAGCCGATTACATCTATAGCTTGAGGCGGAAATGTATCTTTGTGACATTTGTCTACATTTTACTCAGTTTAGGAATAAGTTTCAAGTCATTTTTTATTGACGTTTTCTCCAAGAACCTGAGTCCTCTCAGGGCATGGGAATCTTACGGGAATAATAACTGCAACTTGGATGAGAACACATTTTTCCATTCGAGCGTCACAAGTGCGTACTGTCTCTTCTCCACCGTGGTGACAAACTTTGTATGGATTTTTGGGGATTTCCTTTTACTCATTCTTTCTCTCATTATGGGTGAAATGTTCCGACGGCTAAATAAAGGAATTTCGGCTATGCAACCTGAAAAATTCTCTGCTTTGGAAATTGATCTTGTCAGGGAGCATCACGGGTTAACTTCTAAAATGGTTTCGGTACGCTCATTTCCTTCAAAAGAAATCATGATGCCGATTCTTATTTTTTTAATAATAAATAGGAATAAACTCTTCCATTTCTCCTACAGGATTTCGATGGTGCAATCTCGTCGTTAAACCTTATCAACGTTATATTTAATACTGCGTTCTTAATCACCGGCAGTTATGCACTCCTGCTGGGATTTAAAGGCAGAAGTAGCAGAACGAGAGCAGCTATGGCTTCAACCATTGAAATCGGGTGCAAACTCACAGTTGCGGCTGTCAAATTTGCATTGGGGTTAATTGCTGCCTCCATACTTCATCGAAGGGTGAAATGTGTTAATATTTTAAGCATGTTTATGGTATTATTTATTGAAAACACCGAGGTGATAAAATTATATATTATTTGATGTAATTACCAAGGCACATACTGCTTTAGCTAATGTGAGATCATGGCCAATGGCAAGAGAATTCCAGGATTTCTCCCTTCATAATGGGCGAGCCTCTGTGGTAATAAATATTTTATTGAATAATGTGGGGTTGTTATCAAGTGGTAGCAACATTGTAATGAAGGAAGTTATATTAGCGTATTTTTAGTTCTAAACTATTTTTAGTAATAATAATTTTTATTTATTTACAATAATAGTTATTTTTTACAATCCCCTACGTAGCAATTTACCGGCATTAAGTAGTACCTAAACGACTTTCATGTCTCTTTGAAGCACTTATCTGCAATTTAATGCCATAATTTGTCATCGTTAAATTCATTATCTATATTTACTTTCAGATTCATGCCTTCTTAGGACAATTATCGAGTCCCAGTATTGGTTTTACGATTGGCAAATTCATAACCATCACAGCAGCGACTTTAACCATGATTGCTTTGGGTGTGGGAATTTTCTTTTTGTTTACAAGAATTACCATCTCATCTTGCGCCAGGAATAGCAACAGTAGGTTGGAACTTGGGAGTAATTTTGTTTCTGATTACACATAAATGTTCCAACTTGAATTTAAATACACTAAATAGTACCCCTTAATTGTAATGAATCACTTTGTCATAAGTAGACGTAGACTCGAATCAATGTTACTCTAATGAGTATGCTTACATAGATTAGGAAATGAATTGCAACATTAAATTATCAACATATATCGTTCTTATTCCTTATTGTATTTATGGCATTCGGTAAGCCATACTTGAAATCTTTTCAATCTAAGTTCTTCTGTATATGGATGGTCTAAAGGGAAGGAAGTTACTTGGGTCTCATGGTGTGAAAAGTTGCTATTCTCTATACGTACGTAACTTATGGGCGGCTTTACCGCCCAAGAGAATTTCACTGTAATAATTTAATTATCCATGATAATTCAAATAGCAGTCCTCTCAGTACTAATGAAGAACAGAATTGAGTTTGTACAACCCGTAGATATACCTCACCTCTAGTGGCTTCTCATATACAGTGCCAATAATTCCACAGGCAATCCTTTTTCCAGCATTTCCCGTTTTTTTGCTCTCCCCGTCGTTCACGCCCAAATCATCAGCTTTTTCATGAACTACGAAAGCTCTCCCGATTACTGAGTACGGTCCAACTAAAGAGACTACGGAATCGGTAATGTTGATAGTTGCAACACCATCCTCATTTGCCTGGATATTTCCCAAGTCACCAACATGTCGCAATGTATTTTCGGGCGATCCATGCACAACCTGTATTAAGTTTTTCAGCATTATTTACAAGATAATGAAGGTAATACAATATCAATAAAAAAGTTCCTCCATTGCGGTTCCTCCATCCGGTTGGAATGTTTTTCTGTTGGGGCATGGGACATGCATGAGAAAAAGCCATGAACTGAAAACTTACTCTTAATGGGTTATAATGGGCTCCAGTAGAAATGCATGGATTCTGGCTATTCCGAAAGTCTCCACTCTCGTGAATGTGAAATCCATGAGTAGAATTTGGTGGCAATCCTCTAAGCTCTCCTGTTATTGTTACCAAACGGTCCGAACCCATTTGATGCAATTCGATCACTCCAGACACATTTTGTTCTGGTACACCGGCCTTTATAACGCTCACGGCTCGACAACAGGGCTATTGTGAATTGTGAGGCAAATACGACATACGCGGCCACTTAAGTAATTTTATTATTACAATTTATTATTATTTCAATTATTTATATTTAGGTACAAGTGCAAGTTACCGTTGAAATGATATTAAGTCCACTTTCTTCGGATTTTCCAAGGAGAGCAAGGACAAGCAGAATGCAGTCGATAAAAAACATTTCTGATTAATGCAGAAACCACTACACTGACGAGATTTTAAACCTTAAGAACGAGTCTCAGAACGTCTATACAAGACAGCAAAATTATTATTTTTAGAAAGATACCACAAGTATAAGAATATGAAGTCAAAAATGAAAGGGAAATAAAGCCGACCTAGAGTTTATATACTTCCCATACATTTTTTTATCAGTTTTGTTTTCACCTCTAGCTCGTTAGGTTCTAGATGAATGTACTTATTTGTAGTATAAATATTTATCGATAATCATTAAGTTTATTTACTTGCTTAGATACTTACAATTATGGCGAAACGTTACTTTGCTATCGCTTGAGACGTAGATTGGCTTTCTGGACTTCATCTTCTTCTAGACCAAATGCTGAGGCAACATCAGTATTTAGTGTAAAACATTATTACGTGTAATGACATAAAAGCAAGTTATGCCTAGGGAATATGTTTACACTGGAGCTTTATTGGGGAAACACGAGTTAATAATAATTCCATCGTCACGAGCTAACTTATTTAATCTACTCGTAACAACCAACTCGAAAAAAGGTTTTGCTGCAAACCATGGAGTCAATATCGTTCACGATTACTTTAGTATATTAATATATAAACTGCTCGTTCTATTGATTGTGTAAATTGTTTAGAAACTCTGTTTTTGTATTTCTGTTAGAAAAAGCTAGGAAAATATTTTCTTAGGATTTGATGACACGCTGGGATTTATTAATAATTCATGTATTCTGCATGTTACATACGTCACAAGCAGAAGTTGAAAATTGAAAACAAAAAAAGCAAAAGAAAACGCTAAGCTATACATATAAATAGTGAGCGAAATGAATCGTTTTTAAATTTTTAGAAAACTTGATCATCATCTTTCGTGTGTGATTTGAATCTTATTGTTATAGTTTTCCGCAAAGTAAGACTGAGATAACTGATTACAACGAATTCTAATTGAATTCAAGCAAGAAGTACGACAGGTGGAATAAAGCTTTCAGAGTATAACGACTCCAATCTATATGTCTTAATGTCTTGGATGTCAATTGTCAATGTGCTTGTCTCATGAGCAGATGACAAATGACTACACTCCAGTAAGGATGCTATATGCAAACAGATCAAATTTTCATAGGTGCTTGCTGTCTTCCTCTTTTTTCGTGACCGAATTGGCCATTTTCGTGAATCATGGTAGTACATATATAGTAGTGCGTACATAATTCATTAACGTCAATTGCGCAAATTGTTTATGGATGTAACACTACAAAATGGACCAATCTGAGACAAGATATTTTAACAACTGGAAATTTTTATGGAATTGTGTATTTATTCCCTTTAACAAACCAAACAATCTTTATCACATACTTATAAGCTACTGCACAACCAATATGTTTATGTTTATTGTAACTTTGACGCATAACTTTTCAGCATAGAATATTTTTATACCAGAAATAAGGAGTACATTAATCCACAAGTTTTTATTTTGATACTAATGTAAAGCTAATCTAAAGCTTTTACCGCGATAACATCTTTTGATTTTTACGAGAATACTTTCTAATAGTGATAAACTAGAAAATTGGAAGCAGGAACCACCTTGTCAAGTAACTTTTAATATTATGATATAACAACATACAATTAAGGTTTCTTGTAAATAATGCCAATAACACCGCAGGCAACTCTAGCACCCGCATTCCCCGTATTCTTGCTGTCACCCCCTTCTCTCCCGAGATCATCAACTTTTTCATGCACCACAACAGTTCGTCCAACAATTGACATAGGTCCGCTTAAGCTTATCGTAGTATCTTTAATGTCAATTTTTGCTACACCATTATCGTCAGCTACAATATTTCCCAAATCTCCAATGTGACGGATGGTATCTCCTGGACCACCGTGGTTGAACTACAAGAAATAATGATCATTCACCTTCATTCATTACCTTTTCACTCAACCCAAAATGTCACGAATTATTTTCACACAATTGTATTTGCCACTGGTAGTGCACGCTTTGAAAGTATACATACCATATACGGGTTAAAATGTGCTCCAGCGGAAAGGCAAGGATTTTGATCATTCCGAAGGTCACCACTTTCGTGAATATGGAACCCATGTTGAGTATTTGGTGGAAATCCGCGGAGTTCCCCTGTCACCGACACAAGATTCGTTCCTTCATCCTCATGGAACTCAACAACACCCTTGACTGAAGAACCTGCCGGACCAGAATTCAAAACGCTAACAGCGTGACAACATGGCTAGAAATAAAAACAAAAATCATTGTAAGTACTTAATATATTTCAAAAAGGAAGGAAAAAGTTAAAAAGGCATACTGAATAAGTAATGCTTGATGTCACTTACCAACGAAGTAATTGCACTGGTACTGGCTCCATGAACTGAAACAAGTGTTATGATAACGCCCAGGACAATTGCCGCAACTACTCCGATTGCCAGGATTTTGACCATCTTCGACATAAAGGCGGTCTTGCAACTGGACCAGCCTAAAAATTGATCTTGTTTCTCCGCGGCTTACTTATATATTCTCAAGAATTATTACTGCTACAAGCTGAAAATCTATGCTACCATGAAGGTCTAAAGTTAAATCACAGTTTAAAAAGGATATGCCGAGTTCAGCCCGTGCAGGTTTAACTCTTGTACTGTATATTCTTCTCTGCTCCACTGGTCTGTGAATGTGAAGTGTCCTGTCGGTCCTGTCATGCAAAACTCGCAATCAGTAACACAAATGAACACAAACTCCATGCAAGCAAACAACTCCCTGGTATATGTGCACAAAGTTGCTGCATATGAGACCTCAAACTATCAACTGATGTCCTCTATATTTACCTAATCTAGCAATGCTATGCTTACAGATCTCATTTATGGGAGAAGATTGTTCTAACAACAGAGTAACTTCATCTTTTGTTTTTTTAAGACTTACATACTTAAGTCTGTATGCTTCCACCTGCTATAATCAAACCGCACCAGAACTTTACATTAAATTCTTATATAAATAACGATATGGTTTCAGGTTCAGGTACTTTGTGAAATGGAAAAAGATCATGCATATATACTCCAGCAAAAAACCAGTTATTTCCTTTATGCGGAAAAATCCCTGAGGCGATTTTTTATACTCGCATTCAAAAGTCTGCTCACTAGTGCTCACACATAAACCACATACCACATATACATGTATCCAGTAACCTCGATTTATAAATTACGTACTATATAAACCCACTAGCTCCAGGGCAGAAATGATTATCTTCTTCAGCTCCCATTCTCATTCTCACCCAATTTTAAGTAAATATTTGACTCACTGCAATGCAACTAAATCTGAAGAGATTATTCTCTAGCATGGAGTCAGGAAACGCTGTAAATTATCGTTGTATTCCTTTTTCACTGCCTATAAATAATGTATAACGACAAAGATAGTAAAGTGATATAATGCGCCTGACCGAGTTGTTCATGATCCCATCTGCAAACCAATAGTATGTAACATGTACAGCAATCAAGTACTGCAAAACTAACAAATTGCAATATCTATATTCTATTGATAATTGATAATAATAATAATTTTTACTATGTAATCATCCATATGCATAGTAACATAGTAAGTAAATACAGATGGAAACGATGTCAAAGTGAATGTTTAAGCAAATAAGTATGACAGAGTGTATGAATATAACACAATTAGATAAGTTGAACTCCAGTTTCAGAACTTTTTAACTAAACAGGGACTTCAATCATTTCCCCTATACTTTAATACAATTTGAATGTAAAAATAAAAAATTTGAGTAAAGTTCATAAATACTGAACACGTGTGGTATACAACATAATTAAAAAATACAACAGGTCGACCTGATTCTAAAAATATTATTGAGTTTAGAATGTTTAGAAAAAGAACAACGGTGGCAAAGTAATACGTTTTAATAAATGAGGATACATATAGTTGAATGCCTGAAACGGAAACACGGGAGTGAAGAAAAGCGATCATTTTAAACTTGACAAACGAATTGCGTTAGTGCCTCCCCTGGCCCTGTATGGGAGTAGTAGGAAAATGCAAAGGATATAAGCGGGATGAGCTCATATTACGATAAGCCTAACCTAACCTAACCGAACTCAGCTCAACCTAACCGTAACCTTCGGGAGTATTGGTTATTTATTGTGGAAGTGTAAGGTATTGAATCAGTTTACATTTCCATTGTTTCGCATTCCGTATAAAAGTAATGTTTAATGTTATCTAGATGTCATTAATAATAGTTATTATTATTCTCCGAATTTCTAGAACAATGCAAGGCGGATATGACGTCACCACATTCCAAACATTCTGAGATCTGCGGCAGAATCGTGAACATGGTTTAATAAGGGTACACATTACCATGGCTTCAGTGCATTGAAGGGCTCGCAATGTCAAGTGGAGGAGTGACCAGATTCCTGTCAGACGGCATTATAGCTCTTGTTTTCTCTGTGCGTTCCAGGGGCGTAGGAACCGGGGGGTGCGGGGGGTGTCTGACACCCCCCGCAAAATTGACCGGGGGGTGTGACACCCCCTGGTAAATTTCTGAAATACGAAGCATAGAAGTTTTTACCAGTTCCTACTTTCACTACTATTCAATGGTTTCAGTTCCTAACTTCAACTGCAAACTTCAACTTCTCGGAAACACGTTTCCGATTTCAATTTTTAAAAATTTCGCTCAGCTTTGTACTCCAATTAAAATAAAATTGTGTCTAAAACCAATTTTGGTGCAGTTGGAGACTAATTTAACATATATTTACCTTTCTGAAAAACTGTCGTTTACATGGATGCATGGATTCCTTGTTTTTAGATTAATTAGAAAATTAGAGTGCCGCGTTAAAGTCAAAAATTAAAATTTCATAGACTGGACGACCGTGCATGATTTTGCTCAATTTCGGTATACTGATTTTATCTATTAAACATGTCTATTGTACCTATTTTGATTTTTTATGGTTCTAACAGCCATACACGTTTTAACGTTAGAAAAATCGATTATTGTGATTGTGAG
>JAQFXU010006538.1:0-10106 GCA_034693705.1 Spatulosminthurus flaviceps | reverse complement strand
CAGGGAAAGGCATAAGAATTATTACATAACAGCACCATTGGTGGGCACGGAACATAGCAGTTCCGATAAACTCCTTTCCCCTTTAAAATTTGGAATCCACCAGGAAAGTTTTCCCGCGTCAGTTCATATAAATTTGAATCTAGAATTAAATGAGTTTTACAAATTAGTAGCTAATAATTGTGACAGGGTAAAAAATGGAGACGTATTTTGACTTTCTGACCATTTCTAAGCATACAAAAGAACTAATTTTTTTAAAATATTACATTTTTTTATACTTTAAAAATATTTTAAAATTAGCCCCAGTATTTACGAATATACGTAAAGAAAATACATACCAAAATGCTATGGACAAATCTTCCTTCTCTTTCATATGGAAGTTCAATATACGAATATTATCCACACAAGAAAATAAAATCTTCTACGGCTTCTACACATAAAATTTCTACTGAGGGATTAAAAGAGTCTATAGATTATTGCTTATTATTTCTAGCCACCAAGCCACGTCAATAAGTGTTAAAGTTGAATTCTCTTCCTTTCTTTCTTTAGAACTTTTAACAACTTTCCATTGTTTTCTCACTCGGAAAACTCGCATAAAAACCCATGGTTTTCGGTCATTTACTACACATCTTTGTCGGTATCTCTTCACAAGGCATAATTAAAATCCATTGCAAATATCCAGCCTGAAATTACAATATAACATGCAATAAAAAAACTTAAAGCCTTCCATAAAATTAAAAGCTAAAAATAGGAATGACGAGAAGGAATCACTCAGTTCATTCGTGGCTGACAAATTCACAGGTTGAATTCCTACAGATATAACAATAAGCAATAATTTCTTCGTAGTTTTCATATATCTTCGTCGAGAGTGTCAAATACCAAATGAGAAATGTGTATGCCCATGACATGAAATGGGTTTCAAAAACGTAAAAAAACTAGGGAAAATATAATCGACCATTACCATTACGCAAGGAACCATGGAAATTAAATAAAAACTGGAGGACCAATATACCTGCATTTTTTTTATACAAACACTGATTCTCTTTCAATCTCATATTTTACCAGAAAATTAAACGCAAAATAACATTTATTTGTCCGAATTTTGTTTTACAAATAACAGAATAATAATTACTGGACTAACCAGTTTAGTGTACACTTTTCAAGTAAATTTTAATGTCTATTCAAATATGAGTAATTACACATACAGTTACATTTTAAAATAGAGCTAACAACAATATATTTGCAAGTAGTGCAAGCCCAACAATTTTCCAAAAACAAGAATTTCCTCAGACTTTCCTTTATTTCTTATATCAAATGCCACACCATGATGCACTTATGAACAATGAATCATCCGCTACCACATGAGTAATAATTTTACAGTTAAGTTGGACAAAAAATTAATCACCAAAAGATACGTAACAATATTGAAGGAATAAATAGAGCCCAATCTCAGCTCCAATGACTTAAAAAGATTGAAATTCTCTCTTTAAACTTCTCCAGCTAAGCAAAAACTGGAGGACGCATTTGGTTTCCACTTCCAATCACGCTGGCAATTCTTACAATTTCGTATGAAAATCACGCTAGCTATTTGCATCGGGCCTTGAGCCAATGAAGAACGTTAATGTACTATTATTAAATTACAATTAAATGCTTATATTTTAGCGAGCCTACTACGTGTAACAAGAGTGTGGGACTCCCAGTTGATAAAATCAAATGGGTTTTCAGGATTTGGGAACATGATCTAAGAAGATGTTGAAGCCAACCATGAATTCTTGACAAACACTCAGGATTTCTTCCGGAGGTAATATGAACCCTAGAAAGAAACCACCAGGTCCCGCTCGAAGCTCTATCACAATCACGAAAGTTGTGTTTGGATTGTTCCCATAAACCCAGTCGAGAGAACTTCCATACGCAAAATCTGATAATTAAATAATTTCACTCCGTAAAGTTTTTTCTGTCATTTACTAATACCAGGGGATAATAACATATAATATGTAGTTGCGTGTTTAGGACTAGGACAGTCAACCGCCATCGCCCTTTGAGGGATTTATTTTTGAGATATACATGTTTTATTTAGGAATGTGTAATGTTTTGATGGAATATGTCATATGACAATTGAGGAATGTATAAGTGCTACTAGAAAAGTGGTATATGGGATAGATACGCATGCGAATCACTTACAAAGAACTTCCGTAATACCACCGCACTTGAATTCATTTCCATTGAGCGGTTTCATTGCATCACTCGCTTTAACACACACCTCTTTCTAAAAGGTAAACAAATTATTGAAATCCTCAAAATAAAGGTAGCTCTATATAGCGACTGATCTTCCCAATTCAAGAACAAGCTCAAGCTAAAGAGTAAATCACTTACGAAGCGATCGTAATCTGGATATTTTTCTTTGGTGTATCCCCATGGACAAAGAATTAACTCGCCAAAGCAGTGGAGACTCATGAAGAAACGAACTCGATGTCCAATGGTTTTGTAATATTCTGTTAAGTAATACGTTTCAACTTCCGTCAGAGGTTCGGGTCCCGGATAAGTCTCATCGCATATATCATCATCTTCACCTGCCAAGGTTAAAAGATCTGATTGAAGCTTTCTATCAAAATTAGAGAAATTGTTGAGTACTTAAATTTTTTTCACTTTTCCATTCAAAATCAAAATTGCGATTCCCATCGGTTCCATCACATTTAGGCCGTCCACCATTTGGTCTTCGCGTTTTCCTCCATAGTCGCTCCTGTATAAAAACACGAAATTAAGAACAAAAGGAAAGTAAATTTAAAACGATTTTTATGATTTCCAGACCTCTGGAATAGGAATAGTAAGGGATTTTTGACAGGTCTTTCCAATTTAACCGTAGGCAAGGAAAACCGTCTTAATTGTAGGTCCTGCTCTTAAAGAGTTTTTACTGTACCTTGAAGCCTCAAAAATTCGTTACTTATCCAATAAATTTTTACTCTTCGGATAAAATTGAAATCATTATGAGGGATTATCTAGCATATTACAGTAGATTCTCTATATAGTGGCACCCAAGGGATCCCAGAAATTCTGCCACTATAGAGAGATTCCACTATAGCGCTCCATGCATTTCCCCTACTAAGATTTAAGGTCACGCCACATCTGATGGCATCACCAAAAAATTAGACAAAATTCTATTGATTTACGTCAAAAAGAAACTTAGATTCCGTATAATCTAGTATTTTATCATTTTTCATCAGAAAATACTCCAATTTTGGCCAAAAATGGAGGAAAACGTGACAAAAACCCAAAAAATTCTTAAAAATGTTGCCATTATATAGAGATTTTTCAAAAAACCATGCCACAATAGCGTATACCTTAAACATGGGGAATCTCTGGGGAGGATTTGAGTCTGCCACTGTAGAGGGAATGTCATCTTAGGGGGAACCACTACATAGAGAATCTACTGTATATAGGTTAAGTTATTATGGTTTCAGAGAAATTGTCAAATAAGAAATGCTTTTTTGTCCAGAACTTGATGATTGACTTTCTGCCTAATGTAAATTTAGACCAAATGTGATTCAATTTGACATCTCTCAATAACAACATTGATTACGCTTGAAAATTTAACCGATTTCTGACGGCAAGTACAGTTAAATTATAACAAGGAATATTTCCATACATCGGTGTGAGTGTACTCGTAACCGTCGGGATTGACCACCATAACGACGTAGAAGTCGAAATCATCCAGACGAGACTTAAGCGCACCGTTGAGGACTTCATTGATTATGTAAGAGGCTACGCTTGTGGTTATCCATTCTCGCGCGTGAATCGCTGTTAACGTAAAATACACGCTTTAATAGTTCTCAAAAAGTCCAAAAATATACGAGGTGCTACTTGTAAGTCGCATGAGATATATCAGATCAACGCTTTGACAGGATTGAGATTATTTCTCACTTGGTTCAACAAAGATAATTGGTTTTTCATCGCCTCCCTCACTGCGTGGTTTAGACATTTTCAGCAATTTCAAATCGCGGCACTCGAAACTCCGACCATAAGTAATCACTTTCGCGTAATCCGGATGTTCCGCTTCCATTTTATCCAGGAATGCGTGTAGCTATTGAAAAGTATGAACTACATGTAAGCCCTTTCAAGCGCTTGACTTTAAATTGAATAATGGTGGACACCTGATTTGACACGGTACCTGGACGCTTCAGCGACATTGACCGCAGTGTTTTCAAAATGTGCCGGCCAAAATATACTCGAAATTACTCCGTTGGTAGAACATTGTTGTGAGTTCATAATTTTGTAAGAATTCCAACAAAGTTTTCACGCCGAATAAGTTCAAGGGATACGACTAACAAAATGCTTTCTACACTCCAATGAGTAAGACAAATCGATACAAAAATTGAAATAAAGTGCTTCTTTCCACTTACATCCTCAATCCTGTAGTAATCACTCCAGCCAATGTCACCAGCAACTTTAGGTTTCACAGCTTTAGCAACATCCAATGTTCTACAGTAGGAGAAATATTTGTCAAGCAACGTGCGAAATTCTTTTTTACTTCAAAAATTTTACTTTGAAACATCTGAACTGAGCTCCTCGTTTTTCATTCCCGAGTCAATGAGTCCACTCAGATGTGTTTTCAGTTGGTCTGGACTGAACATAATATCCGAGTAGTGTCCAATTTGTGTGGGTCCTCTCCAAAAGTCAACCTGATTTGTGTAACGTAAAAATACTATAAAGGAATTTATTTAGAAAAGGTCGATTGTTAAATACTAACATTCGCTCTTTCCAGCTGCACCAACATCTTGACGTGATTTTCCGTTGTTGGGGTGAAGCGGTAGACCTTGTAGCCCCCGTATGATTTCATGCATTCCGCGCATGCTGCTAAAGGGAAGGACGAGATAAATATTGATTTATTCAAATGTTCTTGTTGTCTTTTGCTTTGTTTACTATTGGGTGTATCTATCAATAAAAATCAAGAAGACTATGCTTAAAAACATTTAGGCAAACGAAATTATTGTAACTTTTTGACGTCCAAGATATTGAGCAATGGTGAACTCTTTTTGACAAGCCTGAAGGTTTAGAAGTAGACTAGAATAAAGCCAGCCATATACCATGGCTGGAGTCCACTTTTTTGTTTTCACTACAATGTACGCCTGCACCATCTTGCGGCAAACTTACAAACCTAAGCCAACAACCATGACGAAGACGACGACTCTACTCATTTATTACTATTATTTAATACTATTACTATATTGATAATTACCTAAGGAAGCAAGAAGGACTACAAGCCGGCGCGGAAAAATCATTTTGAAACGATGGGACGGCTTACGGTTTGCACTAAAACTAGTGTGAATCGAATGTTGAATGTAAGCGTTGTTACCTAAGTTACCAAGCTACTATAAGAATGTTAAGGTCCGGTTTAAGTGTCACCTCATTATTATAGTAAATTTTTATGTCCAACTGCTTCCTTGTTTTGTGTAGAATAAATAAATCTTTGTGACTTATGGATCAAAAACAAGCATTGTTGGCAATAATTAACAAACACACACGTTTCCTCAATGTTAAAAATATGTTATTCAGGAAATTTTTGCAATATGTCTCTCTTGTTGGAGATTTTGCCCAAGTATATGCAGCATGGCTACACATTTTCTTTGCATTACTACGTTACGGCCTCAAAAAAGGTTACAAGTACAGATGCTGTGATCCATGGAAATCTTAAGCAGCGTATTTTGCATCCAAATACGACGAGACGTAAGCAACAAATCCGCTGGGTGATGGGCTGCGAGACCCATTCGAGAAAGACTTAAATCCAAGAGGTACTTGTGATGGGGTTGTCAGCGTTACTCTTGATTTCCTGCGTTAATTTTATTTTCAAAGTTATAAGCATTATTGCGTCAATAGCTGTAGAATCTTGAGTTCTGTCGAGGTTCGTCACAACCTACGCTAATGCATGGATGGTAGGCCTCCCCTGGCATATGTAGAGCTAACGTTTTTGCGATGAATCGACCATAAGTGTAGTCAGACCATGAGATTTTTCGTCCTTACAAAAACTTGAATCAGTGGAAGTGAAATTTTGGAAGATATGAAACGGAAATTTGGTGGGTTTCATTTGTGAAAACTTAATTTCCCATGTTTTCCAAATGCTCCTGCATGATTTTACATTTGGCCATTTGTTAAATGAAACAAAGCTCAGGTGGACTTCAAACTTCTTCAGTTCAACGCCCCCTGAATATAAAATAACGTAGCAATGCATGTGATATATTTAAAGCGTTAACTGAATAAGCGGGATTGGAAGTTTAGTGTCCGGGAATTTTATTTTCCACTTTTCCCTCTATTAACAGAATGTAGAATATTCAATGTATGCTAAAATTTTTACTAAAAATTTTGAATTTTAATGCACTGTTAATGAGAACTTGGGAAAACTTATGGTTGACATTGATAATCACTCATTATATAAGGCTCAAAGAGTTTGACAATAATATTCGTACCGTGAGGACATCCATTTTTATTTTTTCCATACAAAAATAATCAAAATAATTTTCAAGCTCATTTTACTTTATTATCATAGCAAAAATATTGGGAGCATTAGTGGAGGTAGAAAAATAATATTTTTTTCACACAAAACAATAATAATTTTTTTAAACGACTCTCATCCAAATCCAATAGGTGCCACTAACTTTCAATATTATGGATATAGAGGTAAATTGTAACTGGAAAACATCACTGGTTTCACGTTAATACCCTAAGCCTCGGGGAAGAAGAAGCGCGAAAGAATTTTAAAACTCCGAAATATGAAAGAATCTTCATTTAAATTCAAACGGCTTTGAGGCACCACACAAGTAAGTTTTTTCATAAGAAAAGAAATGTGGGAGGGTAGATATTTTTTGAAAAAGTTACCATGCTTCACAGAAAAATGGTTTTGGAAAAATCCAACGTTATTTTGCCTTTACGTTGATTAGGCCAAACACACAGGATTTTGAAAAAAAATGTAGTAGGAATGAAAGCATTACTCGCAAAATATAATTCTTTCGCTCATAAATCCTTCAAAATAAATCAAGCTAGCAAAATACGTGAAACGTTAAGTTTGAGTCAACCTCAAGAGAATTTTGAACTTTCCCCCCAAATGAAATCTCCCACTCGCAAAAAATGTAACTCTTAAATCCTTATCTAAAAATATTAATGCCATTGAGAAATAAAATCCTAAACTTCACAAGTTTAATAGAATTTTTCGATAGTTTGTATCTGAATGCACCTTTTCCAATATGGTTTTGCCTCAGCCCCACTCTTACGGCCACAGCAGAGCCTAATGTAAATTTCTTTAACCTGGATTAAATGGGGAGACAAGGTTCCAACTGCAGGGCGGGAGCAAAAAAAGTATGCAATGGATGCAAAGATTTTCCCTAATTGTTTTAAAAATTCAAGAACCATGATTCCTTTCCATGTGTCAAAATGTAGCTAAACTAATTTCTTATGATCTTAATGACTGATATGGCGAGAATAAAAATTATTAAGTAATTCTGATATATAATTTAAAATCCTTACAATTTCGTATGAAAATCACACTAGCTGGATAAATTCCGCTAGCTATTTGCATCTGGCCATGAGCCAATGAAGAACGTTAACGTGCTAATATTAAATTACAATTAATTGCTTATATTTTAGCGAGACTACTACGTGTAACAAGAGTGTGGGACTCCCAGTTGATAAAATTAAATGGGTTTTCAGGTTTTCGGAACATGGTCCAAGAAGATGTTGAAGCCAACCATAAATTCTTGACAAACACTCAGGATTTGCTCCGGAGGTAACATGAAGCCTTGAAAGTAACCACCAGTTCCCCCTCGAAGCTCTATCGTCATCACGAAAGTTGTGTCTGGATTGTTCCCATAAGCCCAGTCGATAGAATTTCCATACGCAAAATCTGACGCACCAGTTAAATAATTTAACTCCGTGAAAATTTACTAAAATCTAGAGGATAATAAAATATAAAGAGTAAGTCCACGGGGAATATGTAAGCTCAAAGCATCATATTCTTTTAAATTAGTCATTTTCAGCAAAAGTAACGTGTGCAGGGTGTCATAAGCAAAGGCGTTGGAATTTTTGTAATAAGTTAAGCTGTTACGGAATTAAGACCAAAAACGTCATTTTTTGTATTTCAGGCTGTATCTCCGGAACTAATGGGGCGATGTGACTCATTTCATTTTGGAACTAATATGTTCAGAAACAAGTTTTTCAGTGCAGCATTTCACCGTTTTTGGAAATTTTGAAAAATGGCTGAAAAATAGGGGACAGAGTAGAAGTAAGTTTCAAATTCAGGCTCTACAGCATTTTAACAATCAGCATAATTCCCAACTTATTTCTTATCTGTCCCCTGAATTTTAGGCATTTTTCAAAATTTCCAAAAAGGGTGAAAGCCTGCACTGCAAAACTTATTTCTGAACATATTGGTTCAAAAATGAGTCCAATCACCCCATTAGTTCCGGAAATACAGCCTGAAATACAAAAACTGGCGTTTTTGGCCATAATTTCGTAACCTATTAAAAAAATTCCAACGCCTTGCTTATGACACCCAGCACACGTTACTTTCGCTGACAATGACTAATTTAAAAAAATATGATGTTTTGGTCCAACATATTATTCCCCGTGGACTTACTCAATATGTAGTTGTGAGTTTAGGAATAGGACAGTGACCTGTCATCTCCCTTTCAGGGATTTATTTTTAAGATACATTTATCCATTTTTAAATTTTTTTGCAATGTTTTGATGGAATATGCCATGACAATTGAGGAATATGTGAATGCTACGATAAAATTGGAATACGGGTTAGATACGCATGCGAATCACTTACAAAGTAGTTCTGTAACACCTCCGCATTTGAATTCATTTCCGTTGAGCGGTTTCATTGCATCCCTTGCTTTAACACACACCTCTTTCTAAAAGGTAATAAATTATTGAAATCCTCAAAATAATGGAAGCTAGCGGCTGATCTTCCCAATTCAAGTACAAGCTCAAGAGTATATCACTTACGAAGCGATCGTAATCTGGATATTTTTCTTTGGTGTATCCCCATGGACAAAGAATATACTCGCCAAAGCTGTGGAGACTCAAGTAGAAACGAACTCGATTTCCAATAGTTTTGTAATATTCTGTTAAGTAATACGTTTCAAACTCCGAAAAAGGTTCAGGTCCGGGATAAGTCTCCTCGCATGTACTGAATACATCCTCGTCAACTGTCAAAGTTAAAAGATCTGATTGAAGCTTTGTACCAAAATTAGAGAAATTATTGAGTACTAAATTTTTTCACTTTTCCATTCAAAATCAAAATTGCGATTCCCATCCGTTCCCTCACATAGAGGAAATCTTCCACCATTTGGTCTTCGCGTTTTCCTCCACATTCGGTCCTATACAGAACCACGACATTGAGAACAAAAGTAAAGTAAATTTGAAACGATTTTTACGATTTCTAGACCATTCGAATACTGATTAATATTGTAGCCAACCGATCCAATCAAGTTTATTCTTGACAAAGAAATTTCTAATGGTCTTGAAGCTTGAAAAATGAGTTACTTATCCAATAAATGTTTACTCTTCTGATAGAATTGAGATCATTATAAGGGTTTATTTAGCATAAATAACCAAAATTATTATGGATTAAGAGAAATTTTCAAATAAGAAATGTTTTTTTTGTCCAGAACTTGATGATTGACTTTTTGCCTAAAATGACGTAGACCAAATGTGATTCAATTTGACATCTCTCAGTAAAAACATTGATGGCGCTTGAAAAATTAACCGATTTCTGACGGCAAGTACACTTAAATTATAACAAGGAATATTTACATACATCGGTGTGAGTGTACTCGTAACCGTCCGGATTGACCACCATAACGACGTAGAAGTCGAAATCATCCAGACGAGACTTAAGCGCACCGTTGAGGACTTCATTGATTATGTAAGTTGCTACGCTTGTCGTTATCCATTCTCGCGCGTGAATCGCTGTTAACATAAGAGATATTTTAAAGGGATCATAACTGTAAGTCGCATGAGACATATTACATAGATCAACGCTTTACCCGATGGGAAATTTTCCTGCGCCTGCATAGCTATGCATAATTAATTGGCATAAATTATGTACAAATTGCAAA
>JAQFXU010006537.1:0-10109 GCA_034693705.1 Spatulosminthurus flaviceps | reverse complement strand
GGAGGTTCGGCGGACATGAAAACATTTTCGTAGTGTTTTAGCCACTCCTCAGCGGTTACAACGTTCGGTGTATTTTTTCTACTTTTCCTGAGAGAATTTACTGCTTTCCAGAAGTCTTTGCTTTGCCTAGAGTTTAGAATTTTCTCGTTTATGCTTTCATGATATTTTATTTTAGCTTCCTTGAGCGCTTGCTTATAGCTTGTTTTTGATAGTCTATAAATTTCATAAAGTTGTTGATTACCCTTGGACTTACGCAATACTATATGGGCTACATGCAGAAATCCTAAATACGAGATTGTTCCACCTATCTGCTACAACAAATTCTAAAGCAAAAAGAGGCTACATATGCTTTACCCCTGCTGCTTATGTGGCTACGCGTCTAAACGTACATGCACAGACTTGGTCATTTTGGAAATTATGCGATCGCTGCTTGTATGTCTAACGCTTCTAAAATTATGGCCTCTACCGCACTTTAGCCGACGATACATATATTGAAATAAACAAGGCGCTTACTGAGATAATACTCAGCATTTCCTTACCTGAGATCCTTTTGCATTGAGTTTGAGTGCCAAAGCATAATGGACATGCAAAATGATGGAACGGCACATTGAATTGTCCACATATACATTTGTATCAGCGACAGCACCAACCTGAAGAGGCTGAGGTCTTTGGGGTTTTCAAGGTACGAGGTTAGGTGGTAGAGTTCTCCTGGTTTCAAGATTATCCTTAGGCTGTATAACATGACAACAGCTAGAAAGATCCTTTGAGTTTTGATCAAAGAACGCTTGGCGGACTTGCTTATTTTCTCGTTACCCGGCGTGACGCCATTTGAAGCAAGATACCCTGCATTTACTGCAAAAATATTTTTAAATCATATATTACGAACCGCGCTTTAATAAACTGCTTAAATAAAACGCTTAATTGAACTGAAATCAACAATTAAATTTTGCATAATTATTATTATTTGACGGTAAATAGATTTTAATTACGTAATAAAATATAAATAATAGGATAAATATAATAGGAATAAAACGTAAATAAAGTCAAATGAAATGAAATTAAATCAGATTTTAGAGAAACAAGTTACAAAGGGGATTGTTTTGGATTCAGACATTACTAAATGTTGGAATGCTGTCTAACAGTTTTCATCCAAATGGGTTGATGGTGGTTTACTAAATATTTTTAAAATCTTACCGTCATTTTCCGACGAAAACATTAGATTCAAATTATTTGCCAAGTCCTCTGGCTGCTTTAAGATATTCGCGTAGAACCCCAAGGAACAGAATTGTGCAGCAAGGAATGGTGTATAGTCCGCTGAAACTGAGGAGCTCATTGACTCGTCGGTGAACCAAGATTTGAGGATGAAGCTTTTCAGCGATAGGAACATGTAAACCAGGTACATGTAAAAGTTTGTTTTGCATATTAAAAATTTAAGCTTGGATTTGGATATTTTGAGGGTATTTCCGTTAGTGATTTCAATGGGGAAGAGATTCAGCTTTAAACAAACTTTTGTGATGAAAATTAACCAGAATGTTTCGTCATGACTGCCGGAATTTCGTTTAATTGTCGACATTACTAATTGTAATCTTCGTAATTATTTTCCAATGGATTCTGCGAAATAATTTTTACTTGTCCAAGTTCTTGTTCCAATGTCGCCTCTTTTACTACGAGTCTGATGAGTGTACTGCTATGAAAAATTTACCGGATTTTGGGTGATTTTGTAAGAAATAGGAAGTCGGCACAACATGGAAAAGGCGTATGGAACTTTAGGAATAAAATATACCTGTAAGAATAAGGAAACAAGGAGGTACAGTAAATTTTCTATTGAAATGTACTGTATGCTGCGAATAATCTAACACTTATACAAACCCCTTACACAACTGGTGATTAAAACACATAGCTCGTTAAACCCTTAGGTACGTAAGTACCTTGCATAGCTACAGAATTTCAAAGCTTAAAGTAATTTACGTTTCTAATCGGAGAGGTTTACGTAAATCTTTGCAAGCTCTGTTCCACGTATCCAGGTCCACGCAGCAACGCAGTGAGGCAGCTCAGGTACAAAGAGCGTGTTGGTCCAACGTGGAAAAGGCGTAACTTACAGTAGGACGTTATAAGTAACCACGAGATTCCAATTCATATAATATACCTGAAGTTGGTGGTGTAATAAGTTACCGGAGTGATTGTATAAAGGGATATTTGAGGTACAAGCTGCGTTGTGTATAAGTCCTTTGTAGTAGCAATACGTAAATTTCTATAAAAACTTTTAACCTATTTATTTCCGTATGCTTACAAGAATACTGTATGGCATCATAAAGTCTCACTTTGCCTTTTCCATGTTTTGATCATGTCACACTGATGAAGTACCTCACCTGCACGAATAAGTGGATAATAGCTGTAAGGGGTTTATATAGTCACTCTGTATTCTGTATTGAGAGTTAATTCGGCATTGCTTCAGCTATGGTTATAATTTTTAATGTATAGGGCGTAGGACAATGCTGGCCAATATTTGCATAAAAACTTTCTATCTCCAGCTTACCCTTTCTCTCTAAAAAGGTGCTTTGAGGACAAATGCTAATCAATGCTTAGTTTTCAAGGGTACCGAATTTGGTCTTTCAAAGAAGAGTAAAAGATGTATGGCCTCGACACGAGCACACCATGTGATGCAATGTAACCAGGACTTAAGAAACCTCCAGTAAGTAGTGAAGTGACCTTTGACATTTTTGTAATTAGGCCAGTTATTTCATAGTGATTGGATTACTTTAGTTTGGTACACGTATTTCAGTTCTGTTCGGTTCACTAAAAGAAAGGAATCAAATGAACTTCGAGGTAGGAAATATAAAATGTATCGTGAGTTTTGCAATCGCCTCCGTAACATATATGAACTATGAAGCATATACAAACCTTCGAGAAATGATCAACTTACAGCCCAGAAATTCTTTGCGACCTCTAAAAAATTGTCATGAGAGGAAGGAGCTCATATCGTATTTTGTCACCATTTGGGTGGCATGTCTTTAGTTCTTTGATGTCTTCACGCTTTCACGATGAGATGGTCTAAAAGTTTGAACACTCTTTGGATAATCGTATTCATGTAATTGAGTCTTTGCAAGACGAGGATCAAATGAATACCCTGCATTCTTTGAGGGATATTTTATGGTTAGTATTAATTTTCAAATATATAGTATTCCAGCAATCTTGTTTGAAACTGGATTATCTTTGCAAAGGTAAAATGGATGGGAGTCAAAATTTACATTGAGGGGAAAAGAACAACATTTGGGAAAATTGTTTCCATCCGTACTTATTCGATGGAAATCTAAATGCTGGAAGCGAATACTATGTATATGTACCATAAACTAGCTTTTTTTAATTCAAACGACGGGGCATAAAATCCCATGACATATACATACCGTTGGTTATTAAATTTTAAACGATATATCTACAAATGCCGGTGATTTTTTCCCTTTGTTCGACAAAACGTAAAAACAATGGTATAAATATGTTTTTGAAATAATAAATTAGGTTGACTATCCATCAGGCGTTCAGAATTACAACACTATTTATCTTGTTATATTTAAGTTAATACTGACTAAACACTTCGTGTGAATATTTCGAGATATTTAGTACAACATTAAAACTAAATGGTAAAAATGGTCTATTTTAATTGAAAATGGACCAAACGTCGTTTTTCTATATGTTGTCACATTTCTCGGGGGAGGTGAAGACGTCATGCTTGTACATCAGGTGTAAAAGAGGGATTTGTACTATTGTAAGTAAACCCTTGTTCATCCGTCGTTTAGCCACTAAGTAGAAGCGGGTAGCAGCGATAAATATTTTACGATTCAAAGCTTAAACGGCTTTTAAATCATAATAACAAGAATGAAACCAGTAAAAACAGACAAAAAACTACTTATACTCTTCGTCTAATTACTTGCAGCCCTCTCCCCAACGACAAGCGAAAGTGTGTTACTGACAATTATGTGGAGGAGCGTAAGCTGTAGCTCTGCATCAATAAAACCAAAGTTTCCATTTTGAGTCCTGAGAGGTCGTAGGCACTTGAGGCATTGTCGGTCCAGTTTTGTTCGCACACGATATTTGGAGGTTTTCAACAGCCTGGCGGACATGTCGTGCTGAGTTGACGCATTGGAGAGAACCACTGAGAGTAAGTACCACATTGCTGGTGCCGCGAAAAACGCCTTTGGGGAATGTTTCACAATGAACTGAACCAGATTGTAAATGATGGTGACGAGTACTGCTACAATCGAGTTGCTATAAATGTTTGCCCAAATATGGTTGTGTTCCTTCTGCAACACACGCATGGTGTTGTAGGCTTGGAAAAGAGATGAAAATGTGATGTGATTCCGCACAAATGAATATTCAAGGGAGCTGCGAATAAAATCAGAGCACATGTGCCCAAACCGTTAAAATCTATTTAAATTGAATTGTGCATGAAAAGCTTACTGAGCCAATAATATCCTGAAAGTGTTTTCTGAATACGAGCTTATTGCGTTTCACTCCATTACCTCAGATCCTTTTGCATTGCCTTTGAATGCCAAAGCATAATGGACACGCAAAATGGTGGAATGGTGCATTGGATTGTCCACATGTGTATTTGTATGAGCGACAGCACCAGTCTGACGAAGCTGCGATCTTTGGGGTTTGCAAGATACGACGTTAGATGGTAGGGTTCTCCTGGCTTCAAGATTATCCTTAAGCTGTACAGTGTGATAACAACCAGAAAGATCCTTTGAGTTATGATCAAGGCACGCTTGGTGGTCTTGCTTATTTTCTCATTTCCCGGCGTAACTCCATTTGAAGCAAGATATCCTGCATTCACTGTAAAAATAATTTAAAAGCACATTACTACAATTTCTTCGATAAGAATTGGACTAAAAAAATTGAATTTTGAATTACTATTATCCCTTGACAAAATTAGTTTGTATGTAGTCCCATGGACAAAAATTAAAATATCAACTACAAAAGGATTTCTCTTATTCACACATTACTCATTATTATCGAAATTTATAATCGATTCATACAGTGATAAAGGGAAAACGATTAAAAAATTTTACCATCATTTTCAGAAGAAAACATGAGATTTAGATTATTTGCCATGTCCTCCGGCTGTCTTAAGATATTCGCGTAGAACCCCAAAGAACAGAATGCTGCTGCAAGGAATGGTGTATAGTCCGCTGAAGTTGAGGAGCTCATTGGCTCGTCGGTAAACCATGATTTGAGGATATAGCGTGTAAGCGATAGGCACATATAAGCGAAATACATGTAGAAGTTTATTTTGCATATTAAAAATTTAAGCGTGGATTTGCAAAGCTTAAGAGTGTTTCCATGAGTGGCTTCAATGGGGAAGAGATTCAACTTTATACAAACTTTTGTGATAAAAATTAACCAAAATGTTTCGTCATGATTTCGTTTAATTTTCAGCATCACTATGCTTTGTAGTTATTGTCATGTACTTCCACACCAACTTTGATGGATTCTATGAAATTTGGACCTTGACGAGCAAAATTCCCCAAAATGATTGAAATTGGTGCTAATGTTTTTGAAATCTATCAGTTTTTACTTGTTAAAGTTCAGATCCCAATGTGGTGTCTTTTACTACGAGTCTGATGACTGTGGGGGTCTGAAAAAGTGCCAGGATTATTGATGATATTTTTAGAAGTGGAGAGTGGCCAGAACATGTCCAAAGGTGTAGGAAATTTTGCAAGAATAAGGAAAGCAGGAGGTTTAGCTCAAAGTAAAGCTTCTATTAAAATATTGCGAATAATCCAGCTCTTATACAAGCACCTTATACAACTGGTAATTAAAATATCTCATTTAACATTTTGTTTATGTAAGTACCTTTTAAATCTAAAGATTTTCAGAGCTTAATTGAATTTACTTAATTAAGCGTGGAGGGGTAGCTCATCCACTTTTAGAATCTGTGTTCCACGTGCGCATGTAGCTTAGGTACTAAGAGCGTGCTAAGAGTCCAATATGGAAAAGTCGTAACAAACTTTATGTCCTTGGTGAAATTGGAAGCACGAGCTTTCAATTTATATAAGATACCTAAAGTTGATGTAAGGTACCTAAGGGAATTGGGGTGCAGGAAATATACCCGGTATTAAACCCGAAAACCCTGAACTAGCGGCTTCCCTATAAAATTCTACGTCATTTTTTCTACAAAAATCTGCCTTTTAAATGTGCAGGAATTTTGGTATGTTTGTGCTAAAGACACCTTGTTCACGCATTTACCCGTTGTTTAAGAAATCGACGTCGTATCCTTAATGTTTCCAGCACAGTGGAGGTAGTGAGGCGAAATTTTGTGAAATCATGCACTTTAGCATGATAATTGAAAAATCATGGCGTAGCATTTTGCAACATTTCGGTATTTCGCGAAGATCCATGTTGCCGGTTTTTTCTTGAATTGAAATTACACAGTTAAGTACTAGTGCACTATGCACTAGTACTTGAATAGCTTACCAACTAGACTTTAGCACGTTTAATAAAATAATTCCCTTCAAACGGTCAGCAATTAGCTAATATGTAGTGGATATGTTAAAAAAGATGCGTGCACAACTAATAAAGCTCTCCATATCCATGGAAATATCAAATATTTGATGTATTTTACAGTTTACATGAAAAATGATAGCTTCTGCAAGCTGGGTCAATTTTCATCGTGAAAAGGAGAAAATTGGAGGAGAATTTTCGGAGTTGATTGTAGTGGATTTTATTGAGAGGAAGGGAGATTTTATTGGAGAGTTTAAAACACAGAGTACAAAAACATATAATCTAACAGCAAGGGGCTACAATACTAGAGCTAAGGAGCCAGAGAATTTTGGTTACATATTTATAAATACTTCCTTTGGCTCAAAAGTCGATTTTACGTTATTTTATGCTTAAAAAATAGCTTGCAAAAGAAATGCAAAATTTCTATATAACAAGAAAATATTAATTATTTAATTCCATACATTTTTTGTGATTTTGCATGCGGATTCAAGCGACTTCCACTGTATTGACTAATAGAAATTATAAGTTTTTATAATGAAGTGAAAAAATGTTTCAGTTTTCATTAGAAAATGGAATTTCTAATGAATATCATAAGGTGGGACTCCCACTGGATGCACTATGTAATCCGGTTTGGCTGAAATCAACACCTTTTGACGGGGCTGGGCTGGTGCTGGTATTAATGGGTAGTATTGTTGGCAATGGTACAATTTATTGATTCTTAGTATATCCAATGTGCTGAGATCATCTCGCTGGCCAATTTTTAAACCCCGGGGTAATCGGCCCTGGAAGAATAAAGTTGATTTATTTATTACTTCGTCAAGAAACTATTTTTTAGAAAGGATTTTCTAATAAAAATGTTACCGTGGGCACAATGGTCTTTTTCCTCGGATCAAAGGCAAATACATTTCCCCCGTAATGCATAATGCTGTCGTAGTCATATGGAAGTCCTTGGGTATCTACATCTCCAATGTGCCGGTCGAAATCGTGTTCATGACCTGAACCAATAATTCAAAGGATTATTATGAATGTAGGAAAAAATTAATTTCAAAATCATTGTTATTACTTTACCTCTTTCAATATTTTTGTATTGTACTTGGATGAATTTTTCCCGGTCAAATCGAGATTGTTCATGCCAGAAACCTAAGGCATGCATGATCTGGTGCATTATGGTTCCCTCTCGAAAACATGTCTTGGCTTTCAATATAATATCCTTGACAATAATTATAAAAACAATTTTTACTCACAAAATTTCATGAGTTTTTTTTTACAAATAGAATTATTTTTCCTTAATCCAGTGTATGTAAGCTTTAAATGAGAAAAAATTACCTGCTTGCGCCCTTGACGGCCAACAAAGGAAGAGCAGCCATCTCCGTGCCGGAAATAAATGTAGTCCTTTTCTGTGGTCCTTTCTACGAATTTAATGCAGGTACTTCGGCTTATTCGTCTCATTGCTGTTTTCACAAGTCGGATTTCTTCTTTGCCTGTAGTAAAAAAAATTTATGATATTTTACTGGAAGAAAATTTTAATTGGTGGAATAGTATAGTACAGTTAGGTGGAATAAAAGCCGAGCATGTAAGAAAATTCTCGTGGTATCAAATTCGGAAAATCCCATAAAAATCAACAAAATTTGAGAGACCAAAAATATCTGTAAATATTTTGGACAAAATTTGAGTGACTAACAAAATCTAAAACATTTTTATATAATTTGAGTGACTAACAAAATCCAACAGTTTTAAAGAAAGTCAACTTTAACAAGAATCCACGACAAAAACTGAGCAAGACAAGAATTAAATTAAATTTTAAACAAAATCATATCAAAATCTTCGATAAAAAATCTACATCATTCCATTCAAATACAATGAAAATTTATGTTTTCAAATGTTACTCACCAAAATCTGAATCAATATCATAGGGAACTATTCCATGATTCCAAAGGTAATGTTCTCTCTTGTTGCTACCTCCGCCAATGCCAAATTGCCAATCGCTGTTCAATTCTTGTCTCTGACTGCGGTCCAATTCTATATCTCCCTCAAATAATCTCTCATTCATCTCCGGATAAGTTTCGTCCTCCCCCCATCCGTAAAAACCAGCAGTGTCAACCTTAGAAAAACTACCAAAAATTATAGAAATTCCCACCAAACTCACTGCAAAATGCTCCTTCATTCTAAACTCTCCAATAAAATCTCCCTTACTCTCAATAAAATCCACAAGAATCAACTGTAAAAATCATCCGCCAGTTTTCTCCTATTTATACGAAAATTGACTCGACTTGCACGCGAAAAAACTTTTTATAAAGTTAACTTTAAAAATAGCTCATATCAGATGTTTCCGTGGATACGGGCTTCATCCCTACACGAGCTTTTTTTAACGTGTCCACATCTTAGCTAATTACCGATCGTTTGATGGGAATTATTATATTACACGTGTTAAAAATTTAATCCTCAAATGAAGTTAGCCTCGGACCGTGTTGGAGCAACTATTAACTATCTGCATATCTACATTTCCTCTCAACCCATCCTCTCCAGTGTACTGGCTCAAATACAAGCCGGACGTCGGACACGCGTGGGAAAATTTACGCTCCAACAATAAAATTGTTAATTTGGTACCTAAAATTCCTTTGGATTTATAAAAATAGAAAAAAAGTAATTATAATTTGTAATGAAATGCTTACACATCATTTACAAATATTTTCCCTGGTTTTGTTGGGTTTTTTTTTGGTGGAAAATAAAATAGAAATTTTCCTCCATTTATTAGCCTCCTCCAACACAAGTTTATTTCAAAAATTAAAAATGTTGATAAATTCAATGGGAATAAGAAATGTATGGGAATGGAATGGGTGAACATTTGTGAACAAGTTTTTACTACACATTTCCTGAATGAAATAATTACTTCAACGTGGATACATATAGTAGTTGCCACGTGCTCACATAGGATAATTGCCAGTAAATTATCATTGCTATATTAAGCATAAAATACATACAATGTATGTAACACCTATGCTTTTTATACGCACCAGCTCCTGCCTACATCTTTACAATGAGAACGGCATATATATTAACAAGACTTGTTCCTTTTAACATGGGGAGCATGCGAAATGATTCTCTAACATACATAAGCTTTTTATTTTATGATTCACCTCAATGAGACTGTTAATTTTTGCTGTCTTCTCTTGACATATTATGTGTGGATATGCAAGTGAAGGAATCAAAAGAAATGTCACTATTTCTAAAACTTTTGCCACTGTATGAGTGTGGATCTCTCGGAAGACAATACCTGGTCTTTCATTTATTCAATTTTTACTATAATTTCGTGTTTCGTGTTTGCACTGTCTAAAAGTGTTTGCTCCAATTTTTTTTTTTTAAATGTATGCAGGGGAACCTTTATTGCTACAAGTTATTTCTCAAAACTGAAAATTAACTCTTGATTAAAATATTTATGTACGATTTATTGAGCAACTCCACATTTTTGTAGTGTTTATGAGAACTACAAAAAAAACTTGAAACTCCCACCCGTTATAATTATCCTGCAGCCATTAAAGCTTCTTTACGAGCATCCAACTTAGCCTGATCAAGTTCACATATAAAATATAATTCCCGGTCACACTCCAAAT
>JAQFXU010006536.1:0-10109 GCA_034693705.1 Spatulosminthurus flaviceps | reverse complement strand
TGTCCCTTTTTACCTCTGTCCTTATTTGCCTGTGTCTGCATTTAGGTTTTGTCTTGTTTTGCCCCATGTTCCTCTATTTATGTAGCTGCATAATGTATGTACACCTACTAATTTATTTTACATGTAGAAACGTAAGTAGACTCATGAATAATTGTTCCATGCATTACAAACTGATATCAAAATTGCGTGTTCTCCCTTTCCACAAAAGTTTTGTTTACATAATTTTATCTGAGAACTAGACGCGTGACAATGCATTACTATTCATATGGAAATGTATGGGAAATTTTCTTAATTTAACCCTAGCCATTTAAGAGACCCATCGTTGGTAGCTGAGCGTGGCTATTTATAGGAGTTGTCAAGTTCTTGATGGTTCAAGTTATGTTTTAAATTCATGTACATGCGAATATGGGAGTTTTGTTTAACCACAAGACGGTCAGGGCGAAAATATATTATTCATTTTAATCTCATTTGAATACATATGTAAATAAGATTTTAGAGTCTTGCTTAAATCGATGAGAAGAAAATTATAAACATGCATAAGTTTTATGAGTTGACAATATTGATTTAGCCAGGAAGTCTCTGAGTGTAAAGAAATGTATGGGTTCAAGACAATGTACATTCCAGGCTTGGTAAATGAATCTAAAGCAAGGTGGAATGCGCTTTTAAAACAAGATTCAAATGTTCATTCACATTGGATTGTGGGGCACAAAAGTATTGAAATAAATACACATGCAAAAAAAATTAGATTCACAAAAGTGGAAGATTGCAATAATTGATGGATGTACCTTGGCCTTGGGGGAATGCGTTACGTTTTGACGTTTTGTGTAGGGAACTATAAGAGAGACAGAGAGAGACGAAATCGAAGACGAGAGGAATGGATTTAGACACGCTGCATGAATTACAGGGCAATGAGACAAGTGAATACGTTTTTTTTATTAATACACATCAAAGGTTTCTATTGCCTGTATCGACATAGTTTTGTGTGAAAGAGAGTGACGAGATGAGAGAGAGAGAGCAGGGTGACTGAGCAGGAACGAACTGAAAGGAAAAGCAAAATGAATTGGAGAGAATGCTCTCACCCAGTCTATTTTTTTCCTATGTTAGTTCTATATTGTAAAAGGAAAGGAACACAAACGGTCAGTTGGTCCGTTGGCCAACAATGACTCGGACCACACGTAACGCTCCTTTCACACTTTCCACGGAGCTGGACACATGAAAAGCCAATTCTATTTTCTCAATTCAATTCTCCTGTCACCCATTCTCTTTTCAATTCTTCCCTTTAAATCAACAATTATTATTATTACACTTTGCTCTAGTACTCAATCTTGAATATCCCACCTTCATTTTTTCTTTCTATTATACCACTCGCGCCTATAATAAAAATAAATAAATTCTAAATTTTTTAAACTAACTTCTCTCACTAGCCGAATCTTCATTATAATTTATTGCTTCCTTTGGAGGGTAAATCCATCAAAATTTAGGGAATCATTGGGGCGAAATTAAGGAAGAATTCGGGAACTGGGGGCAAAATGTAAAAAGAATCTGGAAGGAAATATGGGGCATCCTTTTTTTAGTTAAAACCGTTTGATTTTACGCTAAAAATTAATTACAAAGAAGAGTTTTGATAGAGAATACATTTTTGTGAGGAAGGAATTGTAATTTTCGAATATGTTCTAATGTTTTGTATACACGCTGACTTTGTAGAAAATACGATCCCTAGGGATTGGAATGTAAAGAATGTTTCTCCTGGCATTTAATTACCATAGAAATTCGACAGGGAGTAAAAAAAAATAGAGAATCTATTTGTGAATTTGATGAACAAGCTTAAACAAGGATAGAAGGGAGAAAAAAGTGAAGAAAACTATAGCGTGTAGACCCTGATGGATTTAATTAGGACATCAACAATTAATCTCCTGAGGCTCCCTTCGTCTTCTTCCTCTCAGCATCCACTCTTCAAAGGGAAATTTCCCCAATCAAAACAAATGTATTGAATTTAAGCTAAAGTAAAGATGCATGATGCTGCTGCCATCCCAAATGAAAATGAGTAACAAGAAACAAGGGAAATGGAAATGTAAAATTAAACCAAAGCTGAAAGTCGAGTTATTAGCTTAATCAGCCCAAACTGTAATCATTGAAAGGTATGCTCATCCAAAACTAAAAAGACTCGTAGCTTGAAACCATAGGAAAAGCTAATTGAGAGACTTTTGACATTTTTCGCCAATTGACTCAAATCGTATAGGCTTTGGAGCTACTGAAAAAACTTGTTCCATTTCTTTCTCCCTATCTCTCCCTTCCATATACCTCTTGGCAATGCAAATGCAGAGGAATGAGGAATAACTTGCATAATTAACTGGCAGATTTATTCGAGGTAGATAGAACGAGGACATGGACGAAGACGAATGTAGCCAAAGCTCCAATTAGCAACACGAATTTATGTTCATTTTCCTTATCCAATTAATTCATCAGAGCACATTCCAAAAGCAAGGTTTTCTATTCTGTGAGTATGTGTGAGTGTGTGAGTGTGTATGTGTGTGTGGATGTGAGTGATGAGCCGTGCCTTTAAGTTGCAAAATAAAAATAAATAAATACAAATCAGGGTTTATCACCGGCATAACTGCATTATTTGCATTCAACTTGCGTCTCAACATGTGTAGTATTTTCTCCATCTGTATTTGAAAATATGCACATAATAAACTCGGAGTAATCTGATATATTCTGTGAGATTGGGAATCCTTTGCAAAAAAATCTGTACATTTTATTAACATGCTACTTGTTGTAAATGACAGCGTAATTACAATGTGTTCATGATTTCATGATATGACGGGACTCCCATTACAATCTAAGAATATTATTTCTTGACATTATAAGGTCATTTCATGAAAAAATTAGGTTTCATATTTTATTCAGCTCTCGCTTATAAATCTCATACGGAATAGCCATAAAATATTGTAAGCTCTGAGCAAGCACTAATTCAATTCTAGTCTTCCCCTGGCCAACGTACTTGAAATTTTGGCCAGTGCTACTAAATCCTCTGCCGATGTCAACCTGTTTTTGATATAAATTTCTAAATGAAGAAAGCTTGCAAAAAAAATTCAAGTAAAAATTCCTTAGAATTTATCGTTGATTAACAGGGTTTGTAAATTTGTATTTAATTTCAATTCCTCTTCGAGTGAACTTGTTGGAGGCAAAGGGACACATGACACATCTTGCCCTTCCACTTGTAGTGAAGAAAAAAATGTCCAGACCTGTACGTTCTATTAAGACGAGATATGCCTAAAGATCGTAAACTACACCAAATATAATGACTACTTTATATGACTAAAAAGCAGGGGGTTATCTTTCTTAGTGACAAATGAATGGTGTGATTGGGACGAAAGTTGGACAAGACAAATGGAGTAAAAAATGGAGCGGTCAAGTTATTCTAGTCAGGTGGAGCCTTTGTAGTAGTTGCTATTATATTATATAGAGGAAAGGGAGGAAAGAGCATGTGAAGAGTGAGCACATGAAATCATCATATTTTGCTACAAAGAGCGTATTTGATTACACGAGCCTCTCTATAACAACAACAAGAAGAAGGTGCACTCATTTAGTGAAAAACGAGACTGGGCTGACCAGGTGACGAATTCCGAAGTTCCACTCGTCTCTTCTCCTCTCTCTCATGATCAATCTCCTCACGAGCTACTCCGGACACACTCATTTGTCACATTCCCATCCTCCCCACATCTCATCTCCATCATCTACATAGCCAAATTTCCCTACGAGGTCAATTTCCAGTTACCCTTGTCGTCTCCTTTATTCGGGATTAATTGGAGACTAATCAATCAGGAATTACTTGTGTCATTACAAAAAAGTCAACATATTTTCTGACTTCATGACATCAAGTCAAGTATTGGGCAAGTCCTGCAATTTGTCACGAGTCCTAAACTTGTCACTGGGGAATTTGCACTAAAAACCATTAAAGTTCACTTGTAAAAAAATATACAGAGAGAACACACAACGTACAAAAAATAACTACTACAAAAGGGAGCGAAGGAGCAAAAACATTAAAGACTGGAACAAACAAGAAGCAAACTGTCGACTCTCAACTTGTCAAGACACTTTGACAACATGGCTAAACCACTCATCCTCAGCTCTTCACAAGCTTCTACTCTTTTTATTTTCTTACTCATAAAACTCCAATCGCTATTGTCATTGTCACATTCCTTGAGAACTTTTCCCAACTTTTAATTCCCCATCATGAGGAATATATATTTTGTAGAAGGAGCGGGTGAGCGGATGGGGGTAAAAGGAATTAAATTGAAAAACTTTTCAAAGGAATTCTTTTATGGGAAGTTTCATACATTTTTTTTCCAAGGGATAATTAATTCTTTCAAGTAAGTTAAAAAGAATTTTTCCCCCAATAATTTACTTCATCCAAGTTTGACTCAAGCCAATATGGGTTTTATCAGCTTCCAGATAAAAGCCTCGGAGATTGAGTTGTCCTTTTTTGGGCATTTTTCGCATCTGAAGTTGGACATACATTTTACTGGTATTGAAATTTTTTCAAAATTTAGTCCCTGCTTATTTGTATCTACTTGATTTAATATGCGATTTACTTTACTAAAAACATTTTTTTATAAGATTGCTATAGAAAAACGATGCTTAAACTTCAACCCTTGAGCTGTTTTTCTAGAGAAATATTTAAGATGAAGCTAGAGCAGGGTGAATAAAAGAGAGTTGACAGATTGGCAGGAATAAAATTGTGGGAGAGATAGTAAGATTGGATAAGACACTCGGGACTTGTGATTCTGATGATGAGGAGTCAGAAAGGAGCCACATGGCTGTATATAGAAATCCTCATAAAATATTTCTCTCACACCGGTCTCTTTTTTCCTTTGACTACTCCTTCCGTTGTTGGTCAGGATGATCCATCAGACTACCCTTCGAAAAATTGTGATCCACATTTAAGATTATCTGGATTTCTGTCCCCCTCGTCATAATTTCCAAAGCTTCCTCTTCTCAGGAAATCCATCTTCCAATACCCGTCTTTTTTTCCTTGAGGACTTTTTTACCCAATTGCTATTCCACACACTTCGTCTCCGCACCTTCTCACATGAATATCCTTATATATTTTTCTTCAAATTATCTACTATTATGTCCTTCTCAGAGAGTAGCCACTTAGGGAAGGGGGTCCAGGAGTTGGGCGTGTTTTTTCAACAACTTACGTTCCAACTATCAATTTATCCATTCGCTAGGTCTCGGAATGAGAGGAAATTTTCTCTTTGAAATTAATTGGACACTCAAAAAAGTAGGGCAGAATTACTCCTTTTTTCGCATCACTTCATTTGTGAAAAGGATTTACTTTGAAAAAAAGACACTTAGAATTTAAAGGTATGGAATTAGTTGAACTTCTTTGAAATTGAGTCAATTGAGATGATTAGAGAAAAACAAATAGATAGTGATTGGGGTAAGTGGAGGATCTTTGAGAGAAATGGAAGCGAGTAAAAAGTCCACTACCTTCGGTTTTTTTCGCTGTAATTACATATGGGAGAGAGAGAGAGAAATTACATAGTGACTTTCCTCTCTGGACTTCACATATGTAATAAAAGGCCGATTATCTCATTGACTGAAAGTCTACACGGACGGAATATGTCATTTCCTTGGACCGCCCTCCCCGTCCATTTGTGATAACGTTGGGGGATGAAGACGTTTGTCATCTTTAAATAGCCCACTTATTAGTATTCCAAGAAAATATGCCCTTTAATGTGGAAAAACGTTGTCTATAGTAAAGAAAGGAAATGGGTGGCCCTTGTATGATGTAAGCCTACTGACCTCCTGACCCTTTCTCATCAACTTATCTCCTCTTGATTTATTGTTAGGATTCCAATTACTCGGGCTCCATTTAGAACGCCCATAGTCTCCCTGGTAGATCTCCATCATCTGCGGAGATGGAAGTAGTTGAGTGGGCAGAATCAATTGTTCAGTTGGAGAAAAACAGCTTGCTCCTGTTTACTTATTGTTTCACAACATGTTCTCACTGCTCTATAGTATCCACTAATTACAGCATTAGTTCCTTTCTCCAGGCTAACGAGCTCAAGCGACTATTTACACAGGAACTGGATTTTCTTTTAAAAGCCTCAAGTCTCTTTAGCATGGCTTCAGCTTAGCCTGTGAATTTAGCTCGGGACTTTTACCTTTGCTATATCAATCTGATATTTTTAAACCGTTTTAGTCATAGCAAATTTACTACTTATATAATTCTGAGCATTGGGCTTTCCAAACCAATAGATGATCACGGCAAAAAGAATGATTTTAGTTTAGCTTTATTTACGTGTTATTCCTTGTTCAGTAGAAGAAGCCCATAAATTAGATTTCTTGTTATTAACATACAGAAAGATTCTCTTGCTGTAGATAGCGGTTAATTACAGGTTGAAATTCCAGAGACTTTGAGTCACGTATTTTAGAGTTTGGCGGGGATCGTTATTAGAATAACGAAGCTATAGAGAAGACAGTTGGAAGAAGTAGATTGAAAATACAATGGATGTGAAGGTTGAATTGACACTAGGTCAATGGAACCTGAGCTGCATTTCGATTGAAAATTCCCGCTCCTGGCCGGCAATTGGACCAAGGAGAAAGGGAAAGATTAAAATTAGGGTTAAATGGCGGACAAGTGACATGAGAGGATAAGCCTAGGAAAGATGAAAGGGAATTGATTGTGAATAGTCACACATATCTATAATGAATACATACGAAAACTATTGCTATAAAGTCCTATAATCTATAACCCTCGACATTTACTCACGGCTTTTAACCATGACTTGCGAAAAATCTAGGATATTTAAAATGTTGGGCGAGTAATACATTCCTGAACCTTACCGTCCGTCCATATCCTAGAGCTTGAAAAGAGCGCGACTCGTTTCTAATAAGTCTCCTCAGCAGGCTAACGCATGTACAGTGTACACAACAATCAGAATGCACAATTACATTGGACAATGGCCCAACCTTAGTCCCTCCACATGCTCCTCGTCCTTCCACAATCATCATTCTTACGCAACCAAAATTCCAATTATTATTAATTTCTGTAAACATTTGAAAAATCTTGAACGTATCTCGTAAGTAAAAAAAAATTAGGAGGATGTGAGAAGAAAAATATGGGGTGATGGGGGACTTGTTCTTTTGGGATGACATGTGAGAGGCTGAGCTTTTAGATTAATCAGAACAACCAAAGTCTACACCACAGCCTCCACCTTTTTTCTCTCTCCTGTCTCTCATTTGATAATCTGATGATGAGCGAAATCCACTCTGTGAAAAAGTTGACAGGTAAATGAGTAAATTGGAGGGATCAAGTGCAGATCTCTTCCAACCTGCTCACCTTTCCTCACCATAAACATTCCCTGGCTCTCGAATGTGTAGGTATATGAGAGTGGGATTTTTTTCCCTGCTAGAAAGCCGCAATGCAATGTGATAAAAATGATGCGAAGATAGATCTCTTCCAATCGATTCCTAATCCGCTCTGGCATTCCTCCTTGGGTGTATAGTAACCGCAAGGAGAAACTTAAAACGCTTTCATTCTCTTGTCATCTCAGTGTCACCTTTATTAACCAACCATTTCCTAACCACTTTTTTTTTACTTGAGAAGATTTTTAAAAAATGATTTTTAGGTCATCTTTCAAAACTTTAAAGCTATACACTTCATTATTAGTAAATGACTTTAAGAAGTTTTATAAAAATCCAAAAACCCCCTGGATTTCGGCGGGTATTTCAAGAAGATTGAGCCACGGTGTGTATAGGAGTAAGAGGACTAAGAGCTGCGGGAGGTGTGAGGAGAGAGGAGAATTCCAAGTATTTGCTTCTCACACCTCTCCAATGATCTGGGACAATGGTTCGTAGTGGATAAAAAGGAATGGTGTGGGAATATATATAGGAATGGTAAAAAGGTGATGGGAGTAGCTGTGAGTAATGAATAATGATGGCTGGAGATGTAATTCGGGTAAGAGATAGTGGAATGATAGAGAATATGTATAAATTGTGTATACGTATGAACGGGTTCCTCACAGTGGAGAGTTCCTTCCTTCGCCGCCTGCTGACAAAACACATTGCGAGTGTGAATACCTGGACTCACTCACTTCTGCCGCCCTAAAATATTGTCATCCTTAACCTCTCCATCTCATCTTCATTTATTATGTCTGCTCCTGCCATGTTCCGCACCTTTTCTCTATTTTATATATCACTCGCTTAAAAATACCTCCGTTCTCATTACCTCTCATCCTACGGTTTCTTTGAAAATTTATTTCAAATATTAAGGAAAAATTATTGTTGGAACTTTTTTGGTCTATAGTATTTTGGGGTTTCGTGAGTACAAATTTGCAAATATCCAAGCAAATGTTTGGTCATCAAAATAATTTTTAGTGAGCTTCATAAGATGTTACAATAAAGATTTTGGGAGCATCTTTCAAAAATTCTTGGGTGAGAAACCGTTAGCATTTGTTGACATTTCCAATTATATTGATCAAAATACAAAAATCTGAATGAAATAGTGAGAAAACAGTGAGACAAATGTTTACAAACGAGTTTGGTGTGATAGAAATGTCAAGAAGGTGGGAGGAAGGATAAACGATGCTTTCCACACATATGAAGGGATTTCAAGCGGAAGAATGATAACTCAACATGTGATTCCGCCGTTTATTTACTGCGTTCCTCCTGCTTAAGCATCAATTTAGCTATAGTCTCATGATAATTCCTGCGAAGAGCTCTGGAGTGAAGTAGAAAATGTCACGTTTGAATAAAGGGAGAATTGCAGGTGGGACATTTTCCATGTGCCAGAAATATAATGGAGGGATGACATGCAGAGGCAGAGGAGTCTTTGACTCTGACAAATAGCAATTACAATTTGTGAGAGGTAATTGTCGTCCAGGCGCCATTATTCAAATCCATGGTAGTTTTGGGTGCTGAAAGTGGTTACGACCTGTAATAATAATAATAATTGTGTATGATTTGTAGCAGGGACATAGAGATTTGGATGAGGTGTTGGTCTTCCAATGAAATTGTACCCCGTGGCTCCAGCGATTGATTCACTTCTCATAAGGGCTATTTCCATATGGAACGTTTTCGCCCTTTGGAATATCTCACGGTGGATTTATTCCACGGCGTTTTACGACCTTAGCATTGTGTATATAAGTACTTACTTATTTATGTATTACGACGGAAGAGTATTCTGGGAGGACCCAGCCCAAACAGTTGTTGAAACAAAGAGCTGTATTCCCCCTGCAACAATTACAATACAATACGCTCTTTGTTTTATCGCCTTATCGATAGCTGACTGGCGAGATGAGAGAGAGAGAGAAAGAAAGAAAAAAGGAAAGAGTGAGGCAGGCTGCCTCCAATTTGTTCCACACTACAGTCCCTTCCATTTTCAATTAGCATTTTCCTCATGTCATTCCATCTCTCCGGGGTCGTGACATAGGTGTGACCCTTGTAAAATTTATTTTTATTTCCCAGTCTCAACCTGCCTTCTCATCTCCTTTCAATCTCATTACTTTTTATTACTCCTAACGTACATTCTCTGGCCTGTACAAAGCTAGACCCTTCAACCATCCAATGGTCAAATGTTTGATTTTTAGTGACAATTCCAACAATCGAAGTCTCTCGAAATAGGCCTTTACGTTTTTAATAGACTCACCATGGCATCTTCGTTGAATCCTTGTATCGACAAAAGAACGTTTTCTTAATGGGAATGCTCTCAGTTACCTCTCTAATGTTAATTTATACGAATTTAATACGAAATTAGTTTTTTAATGTTTTCCTATGTAAAACAATACTTGTCATTGATCTAGAATTTAATTTTGTATCGCACCATAAAATCTGTACGAAACTATGCTTTACTCATTTCGAGACAAAATGGTATCTCTCCTGGAACAAAATGGATTCACGTTTAAATCATGCCACAACACAGCTAATTTATTTGACTTGGTTGTAGTAATAATTGTAGGACTTGAGCTGAATTTTGGAAAAGCCAGAATTCATTCAGAGAAAACAATAATTTTAAAGGATTGTGATTGTATGGAATTTAAATGGGAGATTCTGTAACGTAGCTGCCTTGCTCTGATTATTAGTGGAGCTCAATAGTGTAA
>JAQFXU010006535.1:0-10113 GCA_034693705.1 Spatulosminthurus flaviceps | reverse complement strand
TATTTATAATAATAGTAGAGGTAGAGGCAGGAGTTGGGCGCGTATCCATGGGGATCCAAAGGAACTGACTATATATAGGATTCAATAATAATAATAATTATGGATAAGTGGTGCAATTATTTAGTGCAACTATAAGCCTTTAGCGTATACGATAACTTCCAATCTCTGAGTATCAGAGTGATTCATATTTTATTTGTGCTATAATCATTTCAACAATGTGCCAAAAATTAGATACAAAACTTGTTGCCAACGTTAACAGCTTTAAAATTCTCAACTTGTGTAGTAGTATGTCATCTATAAAATTATGTTAGAGGCAGCTCTATAGTGACTGAACGTTTGTAGAAAAATATTCATGCAAATTTTACTTCCATGTTAAATTATACATCGATTATCGTTATAAAGTTTTATCTGCATCGGAAATAACATTAATTAGTGGAATTAAATCCAGAGAAAAATGTAAATACTTTAGCGTAAAAGTCAGCTGCTTTTCAATAATATATAAAAAAATCTCTTGCCTCCGACCTCCGATTAATTCTCCTACATGCGTTCCAAAGTATCTTGCCAAGTTAAATACATGATTTCTAGGTAAAAAATAATAATTGAACATATGAGCTTTAACTACATAAAAATTCCATTCTTTATTAAGACATTAACCTAGTCGCAATACTTGCATAATGTTTCAACTGCTGTAGACTTGAGAACTCCACGAAATGTTCAACATAAGATAGAACATAATGGTTCCTCAGTAATTTCATCAAGACACAAACCACATGTTAAAATAAAGTACAAGGAGGAATAAACTCACATTAATTATCAATCCATGAACGTAGATAAATAGAAACAAAAATCATTATTATGCGATAATTTATATGTAAATGTCTGTTCAAAAATGAAAAATATTTGCAGTGTAATACCTAATACAACTTTTACAATTAACATTACGACATTATTGCGTATGTATATAACGTAAGGTTACTGGTAGTATTTGTAGGTATGGTAATATATTACCTACCTATTAGTTAATTATATACCTTAGGCAAGAATGAACTTATAGGGTCGAAAGTAAGCGTATAGAGACTGCCACAATTGAAACAATGTCGTAGACTTGAATAATAACCACAGCTTTACAGAGGACTGTACATGTATAAATTTTAAATCACAGTAACTTACGAGAACAAATGTTAGATTGGTTTTCAAACAATTTACACATTTCTCTCTCTCACTCCCTGTTACAAATAGTAAATACCCATACATAGCATGACTGAACAGTGATAACTTACATAACAACAAAGAGTAAATTAAGAATTTGGGTAACATCAGATTACACGTCAAAGCAAAATTTTTTGAATATCACAAGCAATATTCAACAGTGTCATGCTGACATCCCAGCGCACGCTTGCACCCCACCTAAAACTCAACAGGTTTTCGTCCCCACTCGCATGCACATCTGAGATTCACCATCAGTCGCCTCATTTCCGCGTACTTCTTGGAATTCTCTTCGGATCGACAACAGTTCAAACACAAAACAACTGTTACATGTTGAGTTACGTCTATGAATGTTGACACGTCCCATTCATCGTGCTATAAAAATTATGACCACGTCATGTAGACATTGGGCGGACCTACAAATTATCACCGTACTTACCAGAAAAAAATAGAAACAATCCAATTTTTCGAACATTTTTAGCCGCTGAGCTGTGTTTTCGTTAAATCGTACCCCCGCACCGATGTATAACTTCTTTAAATTACCTATGACATAAAATTCCATAACCTTTAGATTGTCTCGTATCTCCACCGTATACATGATTTCATGATTCCATCTTTAACGTTATACCTTTCATCCGTGACACAGATCTTCTCTCAGTAAATTCTGCCCCTTTCCCATTTTCTGTAGGCCATTCAAAAAACAAATGTGCAGCTGTAACGTTTTCGGGATCCATGTACGGGCTATCCGTGACGGCACCCATGTTTTCAATGAAAGCCTGTATATCCACCGTTTCAGGTGATTTCATAATAAACGTTGACGTTTTCGGAAATGCCAACTTGAGTTTATCATATTTGTTTTTTACCATCCCCGGTGTTCGTGCTTCATCGACGTCCCATCGGAATTTCTTGAACGTCACTTCACGTACCTTCTGCCACTGACACACGTCATCTGTATCTGCCAGAACTTCGACCGTTTTAACATTCCCGAGACTATTTAAACCATTCATTATTTCCTTCCCCAGATGAAAGTCCGGTATTTCCAGAATTTTTAGGTTGATTCCAATCTTCGCATTTACTGTCAACGGCTGCGCCAATGTTTGTGGTTTCCATAGTCTTAGTTCTTTGATTGTCGGCTGCACATATGCCACAAACGCTTGCAGGTTATTAATTTCTTCTGGAATCCAAATAATTGTCTCACTTGTCCATATCACCATTTTATCCAAATTAGGCCACTGTTTTCTCATTAGACTTCCATAAAATTTGTAGGTGAATGCAAATCTTCCTTTCAGTTCCAAACACTTCAACTTGGAAGTATTTAACGCCTCGACATACGTCATTCCCCAATTTGGTGAGTCACTTTCAATGTAAATACTGAAATTCTGCAAATGACGAAGTCTACGAATTATGACCTTGACTGCAAGAACCTCTTCCTCCTTCACATCGTTACCTACATGGAAAGACATTATACCCTGCACGTTTTCCCACATTTCTTTATCCACATTTCCACTCATCAAAATTTTTCCTTTCACTATTGTCACTTCCCTACACTTCGGAATTGACTTCATCAGCGTCACAAAGTCATACTCATCATAGGGTGCATCTATTCCCGTTATTTCCAGTGAGATTACTTCCAACCCAGTCGAGACTATATCTTCTATTTTGAAGGGCACATGTAATCGTAACCTTGCTCGAATGTAGAAGAAGTTCTGGTCGGGTAAACTTAACATTTTTTCCGCATGTCCATTACGTCTTCCAAAAAAATTTCCCCTCGTCTTCTTACCACATCCGTTATGACAATATCGTACCTTCTTTGGAACACATGGGTTGCTGCTTCTTTCCATTACTTGCTAACCAATCTCAATGTCTTCAGAGCACACGCATCCATATACGACGTAATTTTTTCCATTACCTATATACCAAAACAATACACATCATTTTTTCATAACCAGTTAACTTTTTAAATGTACACAGTGTATTTATCCTACATCCTCAACTCGCGTTCCAGCTACTTTGACATTCCCACATAGCTCCAAATGTCGTTTTGTTTCTTCATTCGCACCCTTATACCTATACTCCAACATTGCCACACACAATAAATACCAATTCATACACTAGCTCCACACATTCAATTCCACTGACGCCAAAATTACGTCGTAATTTAATTCGTCTCCATTTCCTTCCATTACTTCATCTTCATTCTCCTCCGGTTGCATCATTTCGTCCCTTACTGCTCTTCTATACAACTGTTGATTAACTTCCCTCTTCGATGTATAGGACTTCTGCAATTATTCTTCTGTTTTCAACTACAAACATACACACTCCAAGTCATATTCTATATCCTTGAATACAATATCATTACTTCATACACATGCAAGTATTCAGTTTCCCTGTTCATTGCTTACCTTACTTTCTTGCAACCAAACATACACTTCTACCGTTATTTTGTAGTTATAATATAAGTACTTCAAAGGAATTAACCCTGCAACGCTGGTCGACGGGGTTGGGTTGTTTCTTCCGTCTCAATGCCTGTCGAAACAGAAACAAATGTCACCTCATTTCGATATGCACAACTACGAGCAACCTTCATTAGAATTATATTTGTCATTTTTCGAAATAAATGCTACTCTGCTGACCTATTCATACATAATTACGTTTTATCCTGTTGCTGCTATATTACTAATAAATAAATTAAATAACTACATCTTAATATCTCGAAATACATTCGTTGAAGACAACAATTTCCTATACTCATTATTTTACGCACGATGTGCGTGGCCTATTTCGTATGCATTATTCTCGGTTACCAACATTTCCTTCCTAAACCACGTAAATTCTTGCATTCTACTTAGACAATACACATTTCCCACTCCTATAAATCTTGTAAATACATTCGTAACAAATGATTATTTCATAACCTTGCACAGTCAACACCAACAATAGTTCTACCCACCACAACTTCAGGCAATTAATGACGACTGTCATGTGCTTATACATAACCAAAATAAAATAATGAAATAAAAACATTATTAACAAACAACACTTAATTATTATTCGCTTTATACTTATATTTTTAATTAAAACGAGTTAACTTACAAATCCCAACGTCTTCAGTTCCTGCTTCGTTTGAAGTAGTTCCCACACGTATGTACTTTTCATTTAATATTGTCTTGAACTTGACACTTGAAACATTCACTTATGTACAATTTCTGTATATATCTTATGAATTTCTCGGGTCATGGGCGAAAGCCTAAAAGACCCTTAATAAACAAATACAAAAACAAATACAAATACACTTGAAACATTCACTTCTATCCGACTTGCTTACATCCTCCCGCCTTTTACACTCCTTCCGTGACAATAACTTTCACATCTATGACACTCATCCACTCATCTAACATTCCACATATTTACCCATGCATATATTATATACACTTGCATATAGACTTATGTACGGAAAGGCGCGTTCATTTAGGAGGAATCCACACATTCACCCGCGTTGTACGTTCAAATTTGTTTCCTCCTCTTTCAAGCTTTTGTTCACGTTCACCTTCCCGACACACTATCACATTTTGTGTATATACTTACCTAGAACATACGCCGCATACATTAAACACACACTCACGCTTTATATACATACATATCTTCCCATTTTTTCCTTCATATTACAACCTTCCATACACATGTAATTCTGAAACACGCTACACACATTAGATACATACACATTCACTTATTTTCATACATCCACTCTCATCTTCATTATACACATATACATCTAATACAATTCCTCCGTGATCTTATTTAGAAGTCACGTTTGTACACATATACTCTCCATCTGACTTACACTTCATATACACAAGTCATGCTATATCCACATCATTCTTCACTGTGTCTTGGGTTACCTAATATATACACATGTACACACTACAGGCTTACAACATATATAAACTTTCATGATAACTTTTTTTTCTTTTCTGTTTTTTGCATCGTCAATGAATTTCCCACTTGAAATATCCTCATTACCACATCAGTCATCCCGTTGTATATTGCAGTAGCACTCAGCTTCACTGTCTTCTCCCATTATAGGTTTTCCTACCACACCCATATTTTAACTTCTACTCCATCTTCAGTAACATAATTTTTTAAATATTTCTATTTATTTTTTAGGACATACGTTCAGCGTATATTGTCGTCACTTCTTACTGGTCCTCTCGCAGACAGCATCTTCACTTATTCTCCCGTCCAAATCGGCAAAACTAGACTGTCCACTTGCATAACAAAGCTTTACTGTATTACATACCATCTTCAGTTGAAAAACATCTCCGTTCAAGCGGTGTCCCGTCATCAACCACTAAACAACACACCATCAATCATTTTATTTCACAAATAACAACTTCGACGCTATACACAATGGTTGCCTCATTTTTGGATATCAACAACATCCCTCTGGTATGTAATATCTTCATTAATGTTCACAGCGCTATTAAATTTTGCTTTTAAAATTCACGTTACCTTATCTCACACATATTATATGTACTTACAGATTTCGAATCGCTTGTTGTCATCTCCTTCACTAACACTTACGGACATCATAAATTTATCCCTTACAGAAGCTCACATTTGCAATGATATAGTTCCTCCTTTTTGGAGATCTCCATTTTCACCTTTCAACAATGCTTTAGTGATTAACCTATCCACCTTTGATTACAACACTCTACTCGACAAACTAGCCTGGCTCGCGCGCAGTGACTACGATTTCTACTCAGATCTTCACATTACAGCTAATTGCGAAGTTCTACCCCCCGCTTGTTTACGTTGGTATTACCACCTCAATCACCACATACAACGACTACATATTCGGCGGAACGATTTTCGGAAAATCAACGTATCCTTCTTACACCGGGGCCATTTGTCTCGACCTTGTCACTCTCTTACACCTCTACAACTACTACTTGAGAAACTTGGGTCCGGCGAACAATGTCATCTTTTCGCATCCACGAGTGACTTCATCCGGCTGTTCAAAGTTGGAGATTACACTACATGTCTTCCTCGCGCGACCACCCTCACTTTACATTATGACAACCTATTTCTACCTCTCATTTTTCTTCATTACCAACAACTGGAACATTTATTTTACGACTGTAACAACTTTGATCTTCGACCAATATTGCAATGGGACAAACACCACATCGTTCGTTTCTTGTGTATCAGTAACGACATCGAAGATCTCCGTGAAATCATCTCTCGGCAACCGCAACTTTTACGCTTTATTATTGAGCCTCCTTACCCTACAACAGATCAACCACTTAATCTTCTTGCTTCACTTATTCTAAACACCATTGCTACCTACATTCTACATCTTGATGTGCCAGCCCTATTTTTCGATTCCGGTTTCCCAAACAGGTCTTTTGTCAAACTGAAACATCTATGCTTCGCCTACTCCAACAACAATTTCCCCACCAACCTCTTCCTGTGTGTGCTTACCATCAGAACTTTACCTTACCTACACCATCTTGTACTCCAAGTTTCAGGTATCCCTGTTCTATCACCGCTGTGGCTTTCTGTGGCCCACACTCAATCCCTTCCATTAGCCAGGGATATTCAGCTTCTAAACCATCCAAGTATACCATCCGTCCAGGCTTTCACGATGTACAGATCCTTTGAGGACGCCGACATTGTTTTCAAACCTGACACCTTTCTTATGTTTATGTCCTATTTCCCAAAGATTTCGTCATTTAGTTACCTCGGCGACGGCATTGACGAACGAGAATTTTGTTTAGTTGTTTGTTCGTGTTGGGCATCACATTCTTCAACTCAAGCATTAGTATTGTCAGTAATCACACATTACAATTAATTCTACAATATACTATTACCTCCCCGTACTATTATAAACTTTCATTCCCTTTATTTCCGTAACTATCTTGAAGCTCGTACACTCATCAACACGTCGTCTTATTCATCAAATAGTCCAATTAATCAATTTATACAACATGCTACCACAATAATCTATTCGTCACACATACAAAAAAATACTTGTACAACAATTGAAACTTAAATTAATTACTTTCGTATACAACACACATTGCATCACATAACTTCCACCACTTCATTAGTCCTCTCCGTCATGTTCACATTAGACATATTCCGTCAACCACGCACTCCTTATTACATGACCCTTATTTTCTCGTTCCTTTGCCATTGCCACATATTTTATTTTTATCTTCAACTGTTTCATCTCATTACTTCTAACTACTATTCCTTCCTCGCTATTGCACCTATCATTTGCTTGCTTTCCTTATCAACACAATATCTCTCACTTACGTATCTCTTCCACTAAATTTTCAGTTTCCTGGGTTCTTAGCAACTTACTCCAACCTACCACCATCTGGGGTTTTTTCCCACTCGCTATTGCCCTCTGACTAGCCCGATATTCACCTACATACAGCACGTCGTCATTTTCTCCAGCGTCTTCGTAGTTTATGTCAGTAAGTTTTTCTTGTTTGATTTATCGAACAACATTCTCGTCAAATTCTTCACGCGTGTCTTCTTCTTGTGCCACATGTGGTACTTCCTTCGGACCCTCGATCACCAGATTCAAAGCTTGTGTTTGGTGACTCCCATCTGCGTAACCAATTACATATATACCTTATATCAGATTACAACGTCTCCCCCGTAATTGATTAAATGATATACATGCTATTATTATACCTTCTGCAGTGTCACCATCGCCACCAGCGGATTTGTCCATGTCTGAATTCTCAACATCTTCAACTTCTTTAATGTTGGTCTGGGTGTCGATTTGATAATAACTTTATCACGTGCTACGAGTTTTGGTGTTACATCTTCTTCATCTCTGCAATATTGAAACTTATAAACTTCATTGTCATAAGCATCTCCACACCTCAATGCATTGGATTCATGTATGCGACCTCAACTATACATCCCCAACCTTCAACTACTACTTCTACAATTACGCTTTCACAATTTTCACAACCAACAATAATTATTAATCCTTACATTTCCGCGACAACTTCCTCATTCCAGTGATGCGTTTCCATGAGATGCTTCTTTCGTTCGTCGTCGTCATGTATCACATCGAGACATCCAGCCATGGTACACTTATTGTCTTTTAACTGCTGCGGTAACTGCCTGGTATCTTTCACCAAATGTGCCACTGACATGTGCTTGGCTATAATGTGATCTCTGACTTCCTTGGCGGTGACTTGTTCTAACTTACAAAGTGGACAGCAGAAAGGTGAATGTTCTTTTCGTGCTGCTGCAGTCGGAACATGCAGTGTACTTCGATCTTGGTCGGATTTTGCCTCTACTACAGAGGGTGTTTCCAGAACATTGGACCACTGCTTTAAAAATTATTTTAAAGCTCAGTTCAGCCAGTCATCATTTTTCAATGAGCCAAATCTGTTCTCCAGAATTTTGTGGTTACGATGGTATCAGTTTTGTATTAAAAAAGCATTACTACGTTTTATTTGAAGCTCTTGTAAGCACACTTTTCGGAAAGTTTTCCAGAACGGCACTTTTTCAGCGTAAAAGTTTGTGGTAATTGTCAATTGTGTTATATTTCTTATGTTTTCGTGCCTAAAAATCTGCCACCGTCAGAGATGGTCAATTAGATTGGGCTGCATAATGTTTGCATTTTGCACGGTTGAATTTCCATCATCCCTGGTTTTTACCCGGGTTTTTTCCCAAAATGAAGTTTTAATTTTCGAGAGAAATCAATATATTTGTGAATCAATGTGGCCTTTAAAGCAAAATAATTTGAAACAAAAAATATATTTGAAAACACGGTAATGTCCTTGTAATACTTGCATGTTGTTACAGAAATTTTCTTGCTCTCGGAAGTCAGGAAAAATTAATATCCGAAAAAACCCGAATTTGAAACGTCAAACCGAAAGTTTTCACGGGACTGTAAAACGGGATGTATTTACTTTATGGAAATTATATCTCTTAGGGTAGATCCCCAGAAAGGTAAAATTTCATTATATATTTTTTTCTTAAATATTCATGCAGTTTTGACCCCACACGGGGTTATTTTCTCAATGTAAAAGTATTTTCGGACTTTTTTTCTTTCGGTGTTTACCAACCGGGTAATTTGAAAGTTGAGAGCTTGAAATTTCGCATACTAACTGGTAATTTGTTGAAGATGAAGTACGCAAAACTTCATAAGGATATAAAAATTCCTTCTGGAATAAAAAAATTCTTAAACGTGGTCCAATGTTCTGGAAACACCCTCTGTATACTATAGTATCAATTCTGAAAGCGAAAATGTTACACTTTCAGAAACTTTCACCTTTTTAACTCTACGTTGAGTGTAGCAAAAGTTATAGCAGATCAAAATTCCTCCATATTTTAAGAATGTTTGCAAGGGATTTCGAGGTCTCATAGTGAAAATGGCAAAATTTTCGGTACCCCTAAAAATGACCATAATTTTTTGGACAAAATACAATTTTTACCTTGCACCCCCGTTGCAGCACTTTTTCAGGCGGCAAACCTCAGTCAACGTTGTATCTCCATTTAACTAATGTTGAAAAAATTGACAAATTGCGTTATTGCAGCTACAATGGTAACAACAGGGACATAATTTTTTTAGGCCAAGATGCAGTTTACCATGGTGCTTCTCATGATTGAGTTAAAAAAAATTAATTCGCTGCTTGATTTTTTACCAAACGGGGAATGTCCGCGAAATGGGTCCTAGGACTAACTGTGCATGGGTAAAAATTCACATTGTGTGGGTGCAATTGAATTTATGCATTTATTTCCCCCTGTCTGTCAGCTTCGGTATGCTACGGAGGAACATACGCTGAGCTGCTGAATGACAAAGTAACTACGAAATTGGATTTATTTTTCACATGTGAGAAATTCCGTCCATAAGTGTCCATGCTAGAAAATGTA
>JAQFXU010006534.1:0-10113 GCA_034693705.1 Spatulosminthurus flaviceps | reverse complement strand
TTAAGGAAAAATAGATTATTAGTGGAAAGGCAGTGTAGATTACCAAGGTATTATAAGTCTGCTATACCTTTTATTACCAGGCAATTAAACAAGCTAGATCAAAACGAAGTTGATAAATTAAATGTACTATATGACTGTGCTAAATTAAGAAGTGAACTAAGGTATCAATCAAATTAATCAATCACTCTATTTAAATTGTAATGCCTACTATTTTCAGTACTATGTATCTGCTGTGGTTCTCACGCATTTTGATTATAGTATTGCGCATGTATAAATGGCTATAAACACTTACTTACAATGCATTTTAATTTATAAAAAATGGCAAGCTCAAAAATCCTAACAACTAGAATGTGGATAATTTTGACCACTGATATCCCTAGCAGTCCCATTTTGTCATAAATGGGTCATAACGACACACACAAAATTTCCCGTTTACATTTCGTCGTGATTCTTTTAAAATTTACTTAAGGAAAACTTTAACCGGCGTAAAATCTTATTCTTCAAAAACTGAGTTTCATTTGTGATTTTCAACGCCTTTTAGTTTCTAGTTAACTATAGTATAACTACATCATCTTTCCCTCGCCGAAATCCCACATGGCTACGATTTTCGTAAAAAATATTTTGGCGCACCTCTGGGTTGAAAAAAGCATATTGGCGCGAAAATTTGGACCCAATCTGGCGTCAATCTGTGCGGTTTTTAAGGGAAAATGAATCCCGCCGGATCCGTTTGACCGACTTCAATGAAAATTGGCAATTAAACTAGTGCTTCGGACAGTTCATTATGAAAGAAGTTATCGGAACTGCTATGTTCCCGGTCCACCAATGGTGCTGTTATGTAAAAAATTTTATGCCTTTCCCTGCTTGTAACTTTTGAACGGACAGTCATAGCGCAATGAGGTTTGTCAATTCTGAAAGATCGCATTTTTGTGAATTGGCTTTCAAAATTGTCATTGCTCGTATTTTTATCTTTGAAGGGAGCGGAGATAGAGCGCGATGCGTTTTTGTTGGAGAAAATATGGAAAACCACGGGGATTTTTGCTAAATTCATCCCCCCACATCTCGGCTCCCTTAAAATATAAAAATACGCGCAATAGTGATTCTGAAAGACAAAAATGCGATCTTTCAGAATTGACAAACCTCATTGCGCTATGACTGTCCGTTCAAAAGTTACAAGCAGGGAAAGGCATAAAATTTTTTACATAACAGCACCATTGGTGGACCGGGAACATAGCAGTTCCGATAAACTCCTTTGGGGAAAGTGGCTAAATTTTTTCACATGGTAACTTTTTTTAAATTGTGATCTCATTTCGTCGAATGTGATGAGCAGATTGTAACATAAATGAAGAAATGCTTTTGTGATGAAGATTATACAATACCACACAACCAGAGAAATTTTCCGAATGTTATGGAAAGTCAACAGAACTATTTCGCTCAGCGTTTTACTTCCAGCTCTGCAGCACGGAACACTAACCTACTAGATGAATTGTAACTACGGTCGGCTAATTTGACCCGATCTCTTAAGCGGCGTCGACTGGCTTATATTTTGTTACCTTAAAACTTTCAACCGAAGATTTCTTCTTCTTTTGTTGACAAATCCTTTGAAAGCGAAAATTTAGAATGATTATATTTAAATTTTTGGGATATATTGAGTTAATTTAATTTTTTCAAAATTTCCCCATTAATATTTTCAACCGAACTACAGTAATAAGTTAAATATAAAATGTTAAGTTTCAACGCCTTTCATTATTTTGTCTGAATCAACAGCACTCTTGTATCGGATTGGAATACGATCGTAGGATCAAGGTGTGAGGGAATACAAGGGAAATTACAAAAGCGCCCTGTAGTTAAGCAACCTTTAAAACGTGAACGCCTTTATTCACCCGAATTCCATATACTCCAAATCAAACATGCAAAGCACTTTCAAACACTAGTGTTGTATTAGGACGCCGAGTATAAAACAAAGCTTCACTGGCTCAGTGTTGAAATGCAGATGGTAAATATTTAAAAAATCAATGAACGTTTCACTGCTCTGGAATTGGAACTTCCCTGGATTTTGAGGAAAAAATCATTACAATTGATTAGAATTAATTTATGATTTAATGATTTAAATGGTTTTGTAAAAGGTGGCATTTTTATAATTATAACTTTCCTTGTAATCATTTTGACACAGGCCTTGGAGTAATTGAAATTGTTTTGAGGAAATAAAATTTACTGACAGCAATGTCTTCAAAAAACCTGTCTGTCAAAATGACAATTCCTCGTTACCTTCCAAGGTTTGTCCACGTGTACGTATTGCTAATTACTAAATTAAAAGCATTGAATTAAAAGCAACCCCACACTTTTTTTAAAATCACCCCTCCCAGCATTTTCTTTTGGCAAATTCCAGCATTTCAACCGGCATTTCCGGCAATTCAAGGAATTGGGCGACAATAGCATGGACAATTATTACACAATAATAATTAACGAGGTTCGTGGGAAGAAACAAACATTCAAAGTGACTTTTATTTCTTAGCAAATTAACAGCGCAGCGGTAAAATTATTTTGAAGAAAGAATTATTAAAAGAATTTTGTATTGAGTGTTCAAAATGGGTTAATGTTTAAATGCAGTTTATCCACTTTGAAATTTAAGCATCAATCGGCGTTGAAATTTAACAACTTCGCATTTCATTGATTCGCAAAATTCCAGCGTCAATTGCCACGTAATGTCATTATTTAACCAGAAGCTAAAAACGTTCGAACTATCCAGTAATTTTTATAAATTCCGTGCCAAAATCCAGACAAAACCAGAAATAACAGGAGTCTTGGTAATGTTCCGGAGATTTCACCCTTTTTGGGAAGGCAGCGTGAAACATTCTATCTGATCAACATTCCTATACTAATAGTGAACAATTTTTGAAGCGACGTCAAAGTGATACAAGAGTTTTTATTAACGTAATTCTTTTGTGGTAGAAATTACAGGTCAGATATTTGGTATTGGTATGGTGGTGGAACATTAACAAAATTGACGATTTTCCCCAAGCTGTCCAAATCTACAAGCATTATTTTTTTCATTTTCGTAAGAATGTATCATACTTCAAAATGGTTTAATACATGTTGTTCTAAAGTTATTAAGGAATAGCAATATAAATGGCAAAATTTGAAGGGCTTGGTCATTCAAAAGGGTTAAAAATAAATTCAATTGCAATTGCTCATCAACTTTTTTATTGCAGCCACTCAATTATTATTTTACACGATTTTACTGACGTCCAGAAAATCCACGATAGTTTAACCTACGGCTTTTGCCCAAAGGGAACGGCTTAATTGTTCTTTAGTGGTGGGTGAATAGGGAAAGGAATTTTGTATTGAAATTAACGTTAAAAAAGAATGTGGATTGATCGGATTCGACATTTGAATGATGTTTAAGTAGACCTGAAAATTTAAAGCAGCGGAAGAATGAAGATGAGGCGAGAGAAAGAGATAAGTGAAAGTTTTTATTTATCCTATCCCATGCTGTACAAAATACAGTGAGTAAGTCCAAATTTCATTTTGAGCTAATTTAACGTGCGCTGGGTGTCATAAGCAACAGGGTTGGAATTTTTGTATTAGGTTCATCAGCTGTTACGGAATTATGGCAAAAACCCAATTTTTTGTATTTAAGTCTGTAACTCTGTAACTAATGGGGCGATTTGACTCATTTTTGACATGATGTGTTCAGAAATAAGTTTTTCAGTGCATCTTTTCCTCGTTATTGGAAATTTTGAAAATTGGCTGAAATATAGGGGACAGAGTAGAAGTAAGTTGCAAATTCAGGCTCTACCACATTTTAATGAGCAGCATTTTTTCTACTTATTCCTACTCTGCCCCCTATATTTCCGCCAATTTTCAAAATTTCCAAAACTGTGAAAACCTGCACTGAAAAACTTATTTCTGAACACATTAGATCAAAAATGAGTCAAATCGCCCCATTAGTTCCGGAGTTACAGACTTAAATACAAAAAGTGGCGTTTTTGGCCATAATTCCGTAACAGCTGAACATATTACAAAAATTCCAACGCCGTTGCTTATGATACCCAGCTACCTTCCCCATGTTATGATGTGCCTTATGCCAATGTCCCAGCCGTGTGCGTGTGGGGTATGCAGAAAAACATTTGCAACCCTTGCTGCTGCTGCAAGAGAGAAGGTTGCAATTTCAGAAGGAACTGCACAGAAATGGCTGTCTTTTTAATTGTACTTTCATAAATAGCTTTTTATTTAAAATTGCAGTTTTCATGAATGTTGTTGTTCTTGCTTTTGCAGCTTGGACCATATTTTCTTGAGACTCTTGAATTCAAAATAAATAATCTATTCAGTATTTAGTATTTTTTGATTAATTAAAAACCGATTTTTTTAACCCAACCAGACCAACAAACTCAAGCTAACAAACAAATCACGGTTACTCAAAAGATAATTAGTTTTCCCTAAAAATAAAATAATAATAAATTTTTTAAACTTAAATTTTATATACCTCGTAAATTATTATGCAATGAAATAAATATTTTTCTTTTCGTCGCATTTTTATGCAAGAATCGTCATTGTGAGTTACCTCATCATTGTAAATAAAGTAAAATAAAAAGTTGCCACCGGTTATTCGCGGAAAGATGGGGGAAGCACCTGCATTCCAGCACAACCAGCAGCCCCGGAGTTTTCAAGAGAAGCCTCCATGGAATCCTCCTCTTTACCAACCGTATCCTCCCCAACCTATCTCCCAATACAATCTCAACTATCAACAGCAGCAGCAGCAGCAAGGATACAATGCAAATCCCAATGCCAATCCTTATGGTGTACCGTATGGGAGCGCCCCAGCTGGGGTTGCGCAGAAAAAAATTTGCAACCCTTGCTGCTGCTGCTATAGAGGAGGTTGTAATTTAAGAAGGAATTGCATAGCAATAGCGGTCTTTTTAATTGTAAGACTTTTATTGACAGTGGTTTGGTTTTACCTAGACGCAATCAATTTGAGATCCAACTTCAAATGAATGATTTATGCCTAGTAATTGTTTCCTCTGTTTTAGATAGGCGGTGTCTGCCAAAGTTTTAGCATTGCAATTCCCCTACCGATAAGGAAGGAGTGTGGAGATAAAGGAAAGCATACGGGATGGACCACTCGGTCCCCCCAGGATTATAATGAAGGATACGAGCCTGATCATCCCAAATACCCCGAAGATAATAGATACCGATTTAAACAATCAAATTGCAGTCCAGTCCAGGCTATTCTTGTGGGTAAGACACTTTTGTGGGAAAAACCCGCATTCAAATAAAAAATGTTCTGGCCACTTTTCATTGAACGTAATTTTGTAATGTGCTGTTCCATGTGTAGCGCTCATGGTTCTCATGGCCATTTTGAGCATTATGTCCGGGGTTTTTCTTTTACTAGCAGTTTTTAGATCAGTAAGTTTTTCCGCACTTATTCTCCAAACTCTGAACTTCTCTTGGAAATTCAAAAGAAATGATTTAATGAAAAATTGGATTTTAAAATGTAGCGGACAGGATGGGCGGCTTTGGGGGCTGGAATTTTAATGGCTATCATTTCAGTCATGTTGTTCACAAACACTATTCTACTTTTACTTGTAACTGTTAAATTCGTCCTAACTATAGACTGGGCTGAATATTTCAATGAGCGGGCGGACGCATACGGACCTCGCAGAATAACTCCAAAATGGTTACCCTTTGTAATCTTCACAACACTATTTGGCATTATCTCATTGGGTGTGAATATTTGGCTCACAGTCTGTGCTTTCCAGCTGAGTAAACAAATAAAAGCGGGAGTAGACAAATATCCGGCAGAGGGACCACCTCAGTGTGAGTCGGGAAGCCCAAACTTATAGTGTAGAAAAAGATGGAAGTGTAAACTGAAGTGCCACAAACTCATAAAATAGATGAAGGTAACTTTCCTTGGTCTTGACTAACATTGAGTGATGAGAGTGACCCGAAATTCTTCCACAAGTTTCTCTCACACCTAATTTTTTAAAAACTAACTAACTAATTACTCTCAGCCAACATGCCGTTCAAAGATTCCTGGAAAAATTAAAATTTTCACACGAAGTTACTACATACAAATCTAAATCTAAAATTTCTTTCATTTAATACGGGCTTGAATGGAAATTCAGACCAAAGTTTCTTCAAATCACATAGTTTGGCTTGGTGCCCCATTACAAAAAATGTGTCGAAATTTTAAGTATTGGCGTAAAAATTTTGACTCATAGGTCAAAATTATATTTGGACGCATTCAAAAATGTTTGTCCAATATCGTATTTTATCCAAACTTTTCAAATCAATTTTTTTTAAAAATTTGATGTCCTGGGTACAATTTTTATCAAAAATTTACCATTTAATTACTAAAAAACTAAGTCTCACACAGAAATATGGTAGGTATCGTTGAAAAGCTAATGTCAAGAGCTTTTTAATGGTATGTACCACATGAACATCCCAGGGAGTCATCATAGTATAAATAATAGACCCACCGTTACATTTTGGCACGCCTATTTGGCGATTATTTCTTGTAGCTATGCAATGCATTAGGCAATTCTTGGCCAGCCTAAAAAAATCTCAATCATTTTCTGTATCTTTTTCGATTTTTTTCATCTTTCTGAATACATCGATATCTACGCACATGCGCAAACCTGATAAATAGCTCCGTCGGTTTCAAAGAGACTGAGTGTGTATTCGGCCGTTGGTCGTAGAACTTGATGCTAAAAGTAAAGCATGGCACAAGTATGCATGTATGCGCTATACTCACCATGCAGCAGAAAGCTCTGACTCTGAGTACTTCACTAGGTGCTACTGCGTGTTATCACTAGCGATGGACGTACAGTTGAACATGCAACTGAATTAACACATTCATTATACAACTATGTACATACATAGGAAATGTCTTCAAAGTAACGGTGTTAAAATTTGGTGGGGAAATGGCAGCGCATTTGGCACAAACCTTCAGGAAATGTGGGTAGGTCCATGCGTTGTAGTTTTTTACAGATGGAGGCAGTAGTGAATTGAATAGAAATATTTTTAAAGCGTAAATTATTAGCTTTCATAATTCATATTAATAATTGTAATTGGTGGAGGGGTTCAAAAGGGCAGCTTTGCACAGCTTAAGGACTAAAATTTGGGAAAATATACTTCTAAATAATGTTACGTGTATTTGATGAGAGACTTTGCCTTGTTTGCTCAAAAACCAAGCCCCACACGAATATATGGTAGGAACTATTGAAAAGCTCTCGCCGAGACCTTTCGAATGATATATACCGCATAAAAATCCGAGTGTTTCACTTGGGGGACCACCATTATAAGCCACACCGATTACAATTATTATACAAGTGGTATTATTTATTTGAATCCAATAATAGGACACACAATAGACTTTTTTACCACCTTGGGTTCAGTTTGTTTTTGACCAAAACCGAAGTGCGTCACTGAAATTGGGAAAATAATTAAGCATAATAACCATCTTCATTCATTTTGCAAAATTTAAGTTCCCTATGTTCATCATAGGGGCTATGAACGGGCTCTAAGTGCATTTGCTCCCGATGTATTTAAACGGCAGACACTCTTTCTTTGAAGCTTCTGAGTTAAAAAGTGTATGCATTCAGGAACATGCAAAAAATTGAAAACGATACAGAAAATGATGGAGATTTTCTTATGCCGGCCAAGAATTGCCTAATCATATTTAGATGAATTTCAAAATACATGAAGATCTACCCAATATTTACAAGGAATAAAGTTTCCATCATTTATAAAAACTGAAATTCAATGTAACAAATTATACTTGAAGTTTTGATTCCACAAGGGTTGTAAACCCCATTCTAGTTGCCTCCTTAATTTCTCTCTTATGAGTATAAACAACCCAAAAGTGGAACCCTTGGATTAGAAAAAATATAAGTCCTACAACCAAGACCATAATAGCAATTGCAGTTCCGCCTTCAACCTTCAGCCAAACAACAATGAACCCCACAATGACCTCCAAAGTCGATATAATCCAGAATATTCCACTGTAGATTAGCCAAGCTCCAAGGCACCGTGTATTTTTCTAACAAATCAATAAACGTCAGCAACGCTGTATTTCTCCATGATACAAATATATTGGTACATAATTATATAGCAATAATTAATGCATTTATAAGAAAATGCACTCGTATAATTTCTTATGACTTACTTTGTAAGATCCACAAAGTAAGACGATTGACATAGCAAAGCCCAAAATGCATATGATTAGATGGACCACAAATTCCACTGATCTTCCTTTAAGCCCAAATTCAGAGGAGCAAATATGACAATTAATTTTAAAAACAATATTTTTTTTAAATTGTAAATGATTCTGTTTACCCTCCAGTGTAGTTATCTCATTTTGTTCTGGACTGACAAATGAATCCCTTGTCTTGTTACGTGCCATATTATCCTGTTCAAGTCCAACAGCTGAAACACCTGCTGCTATGGTACAATTTGCAGCAACTACGGTAAAGATAGCCCTGATCTGAAATGAGAAGAACATCCCTCAAATTCATAATATGTATAGTTAAATTATTAAAAATATTTATATTTCCCTCCTTTTCCGCCCACCAGAGTTACTTTAATATTTAACAAGAGACACTTTTATTGGGTTTTATTTATTACTTCCTTTTACAAACCAACCAGTATGATTTAATTGATCCATCTTCTGAGCTAAGAATCCTCACTATTTTATTGAGCCGGAGGTAAATATTAAAGGGTTTGTCTTTTAAAATGTCCCTGTAAGATTGCCCCAAATTATTTCCTGACTGGAGTATCATTTTCCACAGTTACATAAATGTAACTCCTCTAACGTAAAAATAGATACCTGTTTCTAAACGGGTGACTTCAAGTAAAGCTTTTAAATGAATCTGTTTTTCTGCCCCCCCCCACACAATAATTATAGCTTTTATCCTGAGTTATTATTCATTGCAATCAAATCGCCATGGTTGGAGGAAAAAGCTTTGAGAAAATTAGGTGTAAAAAAGGCACTTAGAAATGTTTTCCCCCTAGACTCGGAAATGCAAGCTGTTTTCATTGACCTGAAATTATACATACATTCTAAAGTATGTATATAAAACTTAAAAGTATGTATCGTAATATTTTTAAACCGTACATATTGAACACCTTTCTCTATTGTTCATGAATTCAAAGACCCAATTCTAACAGATTTTAAGTTTAGTAAAAATAACATTTTAGGAAATATTTTTGTTGGACACAAAAATGTTAAAAGGCAGAAACATTTGACGTACAGCTTGAAACCATCCAATCACCCTGGTCCATCCACTAGCTCCGCAACAGCAAATTAGTTTTTCTTGCATTTTGAAAATGAGTCCAACGCACTTGAAAATTTGAAATATTATTTTTTTTGTAGAAATTAAAGCAGGTGTAGGAACGTGCTGTCCGCAACCAATAATACACATACGTTCAATATTGAAAGAGAAGTGTCAAGGACTGAGAATGAGTGAGTCTATAAACTAAATATATATGCTACTAGTTCAATCCTGTTATTTGCGTTAATAGCATTTCCAGTTAATGGTAGGCTTTTATTGCATTCCATTGTACGTAGCTTGATAATAAAATATGACGTGGTGGATGGTGGAAGTCTTTCATGAATGAGTTCAATTTTCCTTGTTGGTCTTTTTCCCCCTTATCTCATCACGTCCACTTCAATTGTTTCTAATTATAAATAAAATATGAACTTATTTAGCTCGTACAGTTTATACAGGCATTACACACCGAATAATATTTACAATATAATTGTAATCACGATGGTGACAAATCATGGTGGAAAGAGTACAATGATGTGCACAAAATAGTTGAACATAGAATTCATGGAGACTCTGGGGAGGATTTTAGTCAGCCTTACGGTTTAGAGAAAACGCAATCTTAGGGGAAACCACTCTAAACAAGGAAATCTACTGTATGAAATGCAAGGTAAATGCTTCACAATAAATAAAGTAAATCTACTGTAATAAATTCCCATTTGTCTTTAGTGTTGTTCATTTACAAATTCACAGTATTGTTATGTAAATTCATAGCACGAGTGATATCCTTGCTCCCATGTTTTAAGCTATAGCTTTGTCCAGTTCCAGTGCTGAGCAGCATTAGATTTGT
>JAQFXU010006533.1:0-10115 GCA_034693705.1 Spatulosminthurus flaviceps | reverse complement strand
ACCGATTTTCAATATACCCGAAGATTTATTTGGATACGGGTACGGGTACCACGTTTTTGTACCCATGCGATGCACTATTAGGATTAACATGCGTGTCATGTAGTTCTATGAGCTAAATATTCGGGAGTTTAAGAATTAATAAATTAAAGTCATCTAAGAAAGCGTTGAGGCTTAACGCCGATTTTGGAGATTTAAATAAAAGATTTACACATTTAAGATAGTCACGTGTGCATGGCATTCCCAGGCCTCCATATTACACCGATCGGTACCATTGGACTCTGAAATCCAAACCTTTTAAAAACCTAATTAATTTCTGAACAAATTCCTTTTTTTAATTATCATTTTTACATTTTGAATCTGAAACAAGACGCGAATGTTTGGTTAGAAGTTTTGAATTTTTTTCCTGGATTGAAAAATTTTTTAGCTACAATTCCACGTCAAGCTATCGTTGAGATTGTTAATTACTAGGAAAAAGCTAAGAATAACGTTCCACAAAAATATCCACACCTTTTTGTTAGGCAATATTGAAATCATGTGATGAGGTTACATTACAAAATTCTCCAGACGGCGTTTGGCCATTCAGCAATTCATAATAATCAGTGTGGTTTATTTCATTCCTTCAGTCACACCCCATTCCTGTGATAGTGACAATTCGAGGGCTTGGGCAATTAAAAGAAGGTAATGGGAGGTTAATACGGTGTAGGATAAATTAAGACTTCCTTTATGACACATAATTTTGATGCTGTTTTTTTTGTTATGTTTGAACGCCGACTACGGGAAATTCAAATTCCACCTTGATCTAACAATAAAAGTTTTGCTCCGTGTACTGCAGTTGAAGTTGTTTGATAAAATTTAAAGAGATGTTTATTCACCTTTAGCATGAGGATTCTCAGGAAATGATCTCTTAGCTGAATTACATAGCCAAATTAAAATATTCTGTAAAATTATTAATGTTTAGACCTCATTCACGGAAATAGTAAGTACATATTTTTTAAACAAGAAGAATCCAACTTCCTTCACAGAATTTGCTAAGGTCAATTTTTTCAACTCATCCTATCGTTATGTACACCTCGACTATAAAGTGTTAAATTTGAGCTTTAAAACCTCCTCATATTTCTTTTATGATAATTTTAAGCAGTGCAGTGCCAAAAAACATTTTACCTAATTATTTATCTATTCTATTTACCAGTTTGAAATTAAGCACCATTTTTGTGGCGAGTTTGATTTTTATTTATCACACATATGTAATGAGCCACTGGGCCTGAAATATTTTCTTAATGAATTTCCTATGAGCGGCTATGATTTTCTATTATGGATTTGTTTAAATGTGTGAAAACTTATTTAAAACACCTACCCATGCAATGGTAAACGCCAGCAATAGAATAATTATTACAGTAATGTTAAAATTGGGATATTTAGTTTTGTGATATTTAGTTTGCATTAGTTGATTATTTGTAGAAATATAGAAAAAATAAGGAAAGTGACGTCATTCTCCGTTCAAAGAATAAAAATGATTTTTATGTTGTAAACTTGCTGGAAGTTTAATGCCGATTACTGATTTCAATTGACGGGTACAGCACTCTTATAGATAGATCCCAAGAAATTCGACATTTTCAGCAGGTGTTCTCAATGTGTTTAAATTTTATACACGACGAGCTTATTTCTATTTGGCGGAGGCCATCCAATTGGCTATACACTTGTTTCGGATTAATAATGGATAATGGGCAAGAGACGACTTTTGTTCAATTACATCAAAGTTGCTGCGCGGTAATTTGCAAGTTTTGGCTAAATGGTTACGTACTACCGCAATAATTGAATCATATAGAACCCAAAAAACATTTTTAGGGCGGCATTAGCGGCCCTAGTAATTTACCCTGTAGTAATAACAATAATTTAGTACATCCGTTATGGTTTTGTTATAGATACGCAAGAATTACTCGAGCGAATTACCATGCATCAACTTTTGAAAATAGGGGAATTAAGCTGAATTTTTTCTCAACCAAAGTTGTATTTATTGAAAAATAGATGGAAATCGTCCCGTCGAAACATAAATTCTAGGTGAAAAAATGACTTTGAAATCAGAAAGGAAAAATATTTAGTCCCGTGTATTTAAATGTGTTTAAGATGTACATAGCATTCGAACATATTCGAAAAATTTTATAAGGAATACAAGGAATATCGACGGGGCAATTAAAATTACGCTGAGTAACTTTCTTGCGTAAATTTTGCATCAAAAATGGAAATTGGAGTGCCGTCGGATATTCATTATTTTCCTACCAATTGTACCGTAATCCATTTTTAACCCGGAGAGACGCTCGACTGAATATATAAGTAAATGCCTTGAATTGAGTCAAATAATCGGATTACTCTTAACTAAGCGATACATCCTAATCTGGCGAACTGGGTCGTTAGATTTATCAGCCTGATTTCCCTGGACACAAGAGACAACCGACGTCACGATTAATGACGTCTTTACCTAATGTTGGATTTATAGAATTAGTTTCTAAAGAGAAGTAAAATTAACGATAATAATTATTTGTTTGTTATTACAAGTAATTATTGCTGTCAATTTTATCTACAAATTAAAAGTAAAAATGAATTGATTGGTACGAGATTTTGTTCAATTGTTATAATTATATACATTAATAGCAATAGAAAAAGGAGTTAGTTGCAGATTAACCACCACGGAGCTAAAGTATAGAAATAAATGGTTGTAAAAATCCGATTCCTCTCTATCCTCATCAAATTTCGAAGTAAGAAATATCCGCTACATCCTTTTAGTTCCTATTATTCCGCAGCATTTTGAACTCATCTTCTTTTGAACTGGTGACTCTGTGTATCTTAATAATATAAAATATATTGAAAGGCGTCAAAGTCTGCAAAATAAATAATAAACAAACAATCCCTAGATAACGTTGGTTCACTGTCTCCACTAATTGGGGTCAAATACCAAAATCTATGATTTAATTTTGTACCATTCCAATATCCGTTTATACTGTGCAGAATTAGTCTAAAAGTATTTTCGCGGCACTCCTGCCATCTTGGCCCGCCCGATCTTACACAAATTTAAATACTTGGGACTAAATATTTTTCTTTTCTCATTTTAAAGTAATTTTTTCACCTGGAATTTATATTTTGACGGGATGATTTCCATCTATTTTTCATTAAATACGGTTGAGAAAAAATTCAGCTGAGTTCCCATATTTTCAAAAATTGATGCATTGTTAAAACAACAAGCACTAAAGCTTTGGAAACTTACATCATTGTATAAGATTTCTGCAATCATCAGTTTATAGTTGCATAATCGGCGTTGAACCAACGCAACAGAAAAATTTCTCAGTACCAATGCGCTGCATAATTTACAAAAAAAACCATTTCATCCCACTAAACTATTGGCTCCAGACAGGGTTTCTCAGAAATTATATTGAAATATGAAGGGAATATTAAGGAATTTTGTCCAGGACTAACAGGGAATATTTTAGTATTCCAAGCCCTTGTGATTTTTTTCTAAAATATAGAGAGACCGAATTGGATTTTTTAACCGAAGTGGAAAAATATTTTGCACGGATTTTTCACGAATTCGGCGTCTAACTTGGACAATTTTAGAAAGCTCAAATAATTCTTTCATCCGTTGCGTTGGTTGCCAGGTTGGGGATTCTTGAAAACACACGAGTAAATATTTTAGCTCTACAGAAATCCCTGAGAAATTCAAACATTTAAAAAATACATTCGCATAGCCCGTGTCGTGTGAAAAAAAAAACGCGTACAAAATATTTCTTGAATTTTAGTTCCAAGCTTCCATCGGTTTTCCACGGAAGAAAACAATGGCCTATGATAAGTATAGGACAACACGCCTCCCTTAATACAGAACTAGAGCTGCGATCAAGTTCAAGTAAAACTCGCGTTTTTCAAATCGCGTTCAAGTTCGGGTCAAGTTCAGGTAACCCCAACATTGTACTCGAGTCTTTCGGGTCATGTTTTATCCACACCTGACCATGATTTTATCACTCAAGTCAAGTTCGTGTTCAAGTTGGGAAATATTACTTCAAGAAAATTTCATGGTCAAGTTCAAGTCAACAAAATTGACGAGTGTAACCAAATCAAAATTGCGTTTTTTGTAAACCAAATGCCTTCTAGACTGAAATAGAAATTTTGTACAAGTTCAAGTCATGTTCAAGTCACATTTATTTACTTACACCCTCAACTTGACATTCAAGTTCAGATCCAGTGTAAAATCCTTGAAAACCGGAACTTGAAAGAAAAGTACTTGTACCCAAATGTCAAGTTCAGGTTGAAGGAAATATTTACTTGAGGTGTCATGGTCAAGTCAAGTTCATGGTCAACTTAGAAAATTACATGACCCGAACGCAGCTCTATCCAGAACTAAAGCCAAGAAGTTTAAATCTATAAATACAAGAAGTTGTAAGATCTGGATGACCAGTCGGAAGTAACCAACTTGAGGTTAAATAATGAACGGCCTTGAGGTCTCACAATAAAACTTAACTTTTTATTCGAAGTATAACTTGTCCAGTTAACTCAACTTTTAGGCCTTATTTTATAAAAAATCAATTTTATTGTGAAAGGTTTTAAAAATTTCTTGTTGAAAAATTTTTGAATTTTCAAAATAAATTCAAATTTTTGAAGGAAGATTTTTTCCTAGCTCCACAATTATTCTAATTCTATGCTATCTATACTATGAATCTGCAGTCTGCTCCTGGCTTATCAGTTGACTGAATGCAATTTTATAATATTCGCCATATTTGTTGACCATTTCCTAGCCCACCGTGGGAAGAAAATTTTTTTAGACAAATTATGTAATAAGCAATATTCAAAAATGCAAAGATTTAATGAACGGCGTCAAAATATGACAACTCTTTTAGAACAGACGAATATACTTTTCTCACCATTCGATAATTAAAAAAAATAAATTAAATATTAGAAAAATTATTATAATGCTTAATTTTTTTTGTTATTACTACAAATTCCATTTAATGCAATTTTTTTGACATTAAAGAACTATAGGTTTAGTAATGTGAGTAAGAATTTGGAGGGGGAGGGACGATTTTCAACGGAGCTTTGTCAACAGCTTCTTGAGCAATTGTCTCAAAAAATACGACATTCGTAGGATATGAAACTTAATAATAATAAAATTTTCTAATTTAAAAAAATACCATGTTTTGGGCTTACATATTACCCGGGGACTTTCTCTTTAGAAATATTCCGGGGAATTTACAACTAACAGTTTTGAATGATTCAAAAACATTGTCACGGAAACTTAAGAGCAATAACAAAATAGACTTGTTTATGCTCTCACTCAGTCAGTAATAAATCTGGTCTATGGAAAACCCAACTTTCCTTTCAAATTGGCCCAAGTCGGATCAGAGACACATACCCTATAATGAATTATTGAAGAGATCCAATATCAGGTTAAATAATTACTTAAACGGCCTAGAACCTTAGCAGCGCAAGGAAATTTCATCATTAATTTATTGGAAGCCTTCAATGACGACTTTTCTCTAGGATTTTATAATAATGGTAAGTAGCTGCTGAAAGGAGTTTAACGGAACTACATTCTTCCAGGTCCACCTATTGTGCTGTTGTGGAAGAACTCTTAAGCCTTTCCCTGCTTGTAACTATTGAACGGCTAGTCAATGAGGTTTGTCAATTCTGAAAGATATTTAAATTCACTTTCAAAATCGCCTTTGCGCGTATTTTTATCTTTCAAGGGAGCGGAGATGTGGGGGGATGAACTTAGCAAAAGTAAACGCGGTTTTCCGTCTTTTCTCCATCAAAAATGCATCCCACTCTATCTCCCCTCCCTTCCAACATAAAAATACGAGCAATGACAATTTTGAAATCCAATTTTAGTATCTTTCAGCATTTCCATCTATTATTGACCAAATACAAGCCGTGCAGAAGACACAGGCAGGGAAAGCTATAAGATTTTCCACATAACAGCACCATTGGGTGGGCCGGCAACATAGCAGATCCTCAATGGCTTTTTTCTCTTTTTGATTGGCCTGTTACTTTGGTAACTTACTCTTCTCATTGGTTGAGCCTTATTCTTTCCCCAATCGAACGAAAAGTCATGTAAATTCCAAATATAAATCCTTTTTGATTGGCCTGTTACTTTGGATCCTCGCATCAGAATACAATGATTCATTGCAATTCTGAAAGGGAATGTTTTTAGCTTTAAAAATTGCTAAAGACAATAATTTTGTACCTCGAGATAGCGAAGTAGTAAAAAAAAAGTAGGTGTTCCCAGTAAGTTAGCATTGTTAAGTCTCGGTTGTTTGCCATTTTATTTATCCGGTATCTTAAAAACAAAATTATGTCAAAAATTTTACGCTCAAATTCGAATGCTGAGTAACAATAAACCGGCTAATTTTAAGAAATTTCCCAAATATCTACACAAACCCAGCAAAGAATTTGCTCAACGATTTATACATATTTTTCTACCCTTTTATAAGCGACTGTCAGGCTGTAGTTATGAGATGGAATGACCCTTGTTTACAAATGTTAAACTTCAACGCCACTCAAAATTATGCTTGGAAAAGTCCAAGCTGGAAATTAGGGCGAGGCAGTGTAATATGTATTCTGTGGCAATGCAATGGGAACAAAACGTTGGTGCCTTTGTCGGATTGTGTCTTATTCCGTTTTTATTTCAAATTAAAAACCCATTTAAAACTTGGAATCATTTGATGTGGTAGTGGTTCACCCACTATAATTCCGACTCTAACAACAAGGGGAAAATAATTTTTTCTGTATGCGTTTCCGTTACTTGCGTTACAAGGTGCAGACGAAAATTATGCTCACGTCTAACTCATATCGCAATAAATTACTAATTGGCGTGAAACCTACTCAAAATCCTATTTTCTTTGTCGAACAACTCGTTTGCCATAGTACATATTCGTTTTGTCATGGCTGAACTTTGATTGTATTAAAAGTTGGTGCAAGTTAACCTAACTATTAATTAATTTGTTGTGAAGTTTTTTGTTATTTTGACGATAATTTTCATAGATTATCTTGATTTGGTGATCTAAGCCTTGACATGAATCTCTGCAATTTTAACTGCTGCGGTAGTCAATCTTCTCATTGGTTGAGCCTTATTCTTTCCCCAATCGAACGAAAAGTCATATAAATTCCAATTAAAAGTCTAATGAAAATCAATGAAATTCTACAACTAAAAAAGTTGAAAGTAGTAGGTAACGTCCGCGGATAGTCCTCCAATTTTGTTTCCTTCATCAAGAAACCCTATTCAAACAAACTTCGTAAATTAATTTTTGAAATTTCAAAAATTAATTAATGATTGGCGTCAAAGATTGACAAAAAAGTTAGGTATTGTTATCCACATTTAAGCAGACACAGCAATGGAGCCTCCAGTTTTTTCTCCATTTCTAACACGCTACTAACAATTGCATTTTAGGAATATTACTGTGTTATTGGGCCATGCCACAAACCTTTGAACAAATTATAAAAGTGCTGAGGTTCAAGCCCAAAACATCAAATCTTTTGACATTAGTCATTTTCAGCAAAAGTAACGTGTGTTGGACGTCAAAAGCAACGGCATTTGAATTTTTGCAGTAGGTTAGGCTGTTACGGAATTATTATGGCCAAAATGTCATTTTTTGTATTTAAGGCTGCATCTCCCGAACTCAAGGGGCGACTTGACTCATTTTCGATCTAATATGTTCCGAAACCATATTTTCAGTCCAGCATTTCACGGTTTTTGGTAATTTTGAAATATGGCGGAAAGATAGGTTGACAGTGTAGAAACAAGTTGGGAATAATAATTGTTGCTTATTAAAATGGGCTTGAGCCTGAAATGGGGCAAATTTCTATTCTGTCATTTTAATAATTTCGTAAAACCTTTTCAGTCTTACCAAACAGATCTCGTGAAGCTAATGGCTGAGAAAGGCAGTGCAGTAAGAAATACCAGGAAATATAAAACTGGAGTTTGGGGAACAAATTTAGATATTGATCGCTTCACTTTTTGACGAATTTTGAAATAAAAAAAATCTTTTGAAATAAAATTTGTAAATGGGCCACCAAACTTATTTTTGGGGGAAATCTCGCTCACTTTACTAATACTTTCAAACCTCCGCAGCCTTTTACATTTTTTATGAAACAACGACGATAATAATCATTTAAATCAAATAGATTTTTCATTTCACTCGAGATCAATTCGATTACTAAAATGATTATTAAATCATTTCATGTGTGTACGCAGGCATGAAAACTCAACCTTGTTGAGAATGTAAAAGAACACGTGAGAGTAATGGGAAAGCCTTTTTTAAATTTCAGTTTGTCATGCTCAAATTCCCGAGGGTAAGCAAGCAAATAATAATATTAACGTATCATTGGAAAATAAAAACCATATGTTAAATTTTTAGAGAGAAATTTTAAGGGGCGTTATTTACATCCGGATGAATTTTAGACAATAAATGCTTTTTAATTTTGTTTTTAATCTATGATTATCTCTCTGGAAATTATTTTCAACTTCAAATTCAAACTAAGTTATATAGACCAGTTATTTTCTATCTTTCAATATTCCAGTGAGTCTCTGTTCAATTTTTACATCCTCATTTTTTTCAAACGCTTGAGTAAACATGTGATTTTTTTGTATACTCTAAAATTGTTTGGATTTACAAAATGTTCATTCACATGTCAGGATTACATAATAGAATTAAAATAATTCTGCTTTGCCCGAGTTGGACGCCGATGATGTAGTTTATTAGAAAATTATCAACATACCAATCGGAGATTTTGGAGCCGAGTGTTTCCACAATGCAAGACAGGGAATTTTTCAAAAATCAATTAAAAATATGAAAACATCTCTTAAATTAAATCGGATGCGTTAAAAACAATAAATCGTGTAAAAAGCGCTACCAACGTTGCAAAATATATACATGAAAATTTTGGGACAAAGAATAATAATTATTATTATTCAAGTTAAGTAAATAAACGCGGTTTTCCGAATTTTCGCCATCAAAAACGTAACCCATTCTATTTTCCCTCCCTTCCAACATAAAAATATGAGCAATGACAATTTTGAAAGAGAATTTCAATTTCTTTCAGAGCTTTCATACTTAACTGAGCTACTACAATTCCTTATTCCTTCTTTTCAATTTAAGAACTATACCTCGTACAACTTAAATCCAAAAGAATTTGATATTGTTGTTGTAAATTTAAGACCACATTATACGCCAAAAGTGATATCAATTATCTCAATAGTTTGTGTATATTTTCCACCATCACAGTGTAAATCTGCCCATTGGAAGTTGTTCAATGAATTGAATCAGATTATTGATAAGTTAGCTATAAAATATATTAGCCCTAAAATCGTATTAATGGGTGACTTCAATAGATTTCTTCTGTGTGAGGAACTAGAAAAGTCATCACACCTTAAACAGATTATAAAATTCCCTACATTTTTTCCAACAAATTCTACTGAACTATCAACTCTAGATTTAATTTTCACAGATTTGTCGAGCTATTATAATGATCCGAACACATTACCGCCTTTAATTGATAGTAAGCATGGTCACATATGTATTGATTTTAATCCTCTGGAAAATTATGGAACAAAAGTTAAAAGCTATGTGCGTGAGTATAGAGAAATGACTAAGGCAAACAAAAACAAGTTTGTGGAATTACTGGAGAACGGAAAATCGGATCTTGCCTTATTGTAAGACCTAAATGATAAAATCGAGGAATTCGACAAAGTTACCCTTGCGGCTTTCGAGCAAGCCTTTCCGTTAGTTAAAAAAAGTATAAATTCTTCTCAACCACCGTGGATCAATAGAAAAGTAGTCAAATTAGCAAAATTATTGAAATCAATGAAGTTTGATCAAGTTAATTTCAAACAGTGCAAAAATGACCTAGTGAAAGAAATTCGTGAATGCAAAATCAAATATCACAAGAAGATAACGAGTGAAGTTAAAGTTGGAACCTCTGAGTGGTATAGTTCTGTACAAAGAATTTGCAATACAAAAAAAGATTCATGTCTAGATAAATTAGAAAAATTAGGAGAGTATAAATCAAAAGAGGAACTCTTAAACGAAATAAATAAGTATTTTTCAGGAATAAACAATACATATGAACCAATCAAACTA
>JAQFXU010006532.1:0-10118 GCA_034693705.1 Spatulosminthurus flaviceps | reverse complement strand
TCATTTCATAGCTCTACCCACTAGACCAAGTTCAAGTGTAGATGGAAACATTGTATAACTTAAAAAAATGTTTCTTTTATCTTTCTCTGGAAGGGATGTGAATTAGAAATAAATCCTATGACAAAAATAAAGGGTTTCAGCTTGGTGGACCTCTTCTCTCTTTTCACTTGGTCTTCCTCTGGAAATAATAATAACTTGAAACTTGAACCACTCCTAGAGAACGCATGAACGACCCAGGTCTTTCCAAAGAAGGTGCTATAACTTTTCCAACCGCAAAGACCTTGCACTTTGCTAGACTCTCCTCGAATATTCCTTTCACCTACTCCAACGTTACACTCTCTCTCTGGGTCTACGTACGACATACTATTTATTATGTACGTAACCATTATCTCTACCCCTTCCAATGCAAGTTGGTCTATTGACTATGATCGTCTTACTTTCGACATTAGTTGAGTACATTAAAGTCTCTGGCAGAGAGTAAGGTAATTATCTTTCCACTACTCCTGCCACTGTACCTGGAACTTTGAAATTGTTAGGGACCTCTGAGGCCATGTCTTGTGAGATTCAGTGCAATTATTCTGGAAGTTAACTCAAAATTTCATCAGTCGAGCTTCGCTTCCACCTAGAAATAGAACCTGGGAATTATTTTTAGCATTTACATAAACTTGTATCTATACATAAGCCTCGGCTTGAAAAACCTTGTTTGCAAAACGTCTACAATCTGTAAATGTACATAGTAGCAGGCTGAGATAAATAATTCGCTTGTTTTGGCAGAAGAGGTAAAAAATAGTGGAGCTTCTCTTATAAAACGTGATTTAAATTTTCTAAGGGAATTGTTAAAAAATTTAAAACGTCTCCATAGACACATAAATGTAGGAGTAATGAGAAGTTGGAGGTCCGGAGTATATAGAATATAGTGCACACTTGTAAATACGTAATTAATAGTTTGACTGAAGAGAGAGAGACTGAAGAGTTGGGGAAGGTGGTGGAGGATATAAGAAGATAAGGGACTCACATCCTCATCATGGTCGAATGCGTTGAACACGTCGTAAGGAAGGCAAGAGAGAAGATCGATGATGAACCAAGATTTGAAGTAATTCATTCGGATAACTTTGGGCTCGGAGACAACCTCACCTCCCGGTCCCACGAAGGTAGTGTGGAAGTTAAGAACAATGTCGATGAAGAAAATGACGTCGACGATGGAGTCCACCACAAGGAGACTCACATCCTCGGATGTCTTGTTCTTGAAGGCAACGTTGTAGGGCACCATAATAGCTGTGTAGAAAGTTAGGCAAAGAATTACCCAATCCCAGATTGCCTTGAAGGCACAGTAATGAAGAAGAATATGCGGTGGGGTTTTGGGGGCTTCTTGACGATACTGCGGCAATACATCGGCATTCAAGCTCATCATCTACACAGACACGTCAATTTCAAAAATTAAAAAACTTTTCCCTCTCATCATTTCCTATGTATCACGTAATAATCATTCTTCTCAGCTCTACTCTACTCCTCCTATAAACTTCATGTACTATTTTTGTAAGAGTAACTTATGGAGATAGAGAGAAAAAAACTCAAAATCCTGTATCTTTCTCATATTTAACCTCATTTTTGAAATTTACATGCATTTTTGTACAGCCATTTTCATACATTTAAATGGAACTTTCTCCAAATTGATTTATGTGTAAAGTTAGTATATAACCACTGTATAATATACATTGTATTTCTTTACAGCTACTAAATTTTTGATGAGCAGTTATATAGTTACAGTCATATGTAGGGCTCTAATTTTTAAAACATTGTCTCCCTGAGTTACACAATCATGTGTAATTTTCTGAAGGGGAGAAAAAAGTTGGAGAGAAAGTTGGTGAAAGCAGGAGACACTTGACAAGAAAAATGTGTATTTCTATACATGTTTTTTTTCCTCTTAGCTTTCTTCTACTCCAAGTTATTTTCGTCGAGGTTTTTTCTTTTGTTCCTCAACTAACAAGTTATTCATTTGACGGAAAACAAGTGCTAATTTCCTAGGGCAGAGGATGTTCCACATGTTGACAGTATCATATCCTGTCAAATTCTTGATTGAATATTTCACAAGACTTGGTTATCATTTTTTTTCATGTCATAAAAATGTCTCCCTTCATTCTCTTTTAATGTTTGGGCCATATACTAGTATATAATGGAGGGACGGGAGGAGATTCGTAATAGATTTGCTTTATGTACATATATCATATATAGTAAGGAAAAAAATACAAGACACTATTTTATATGGTGGGATACCTCCTCCTTAGAAAAGCATTACCAGCAAATGTGGTCTAACCTCAGAAAGGTTTGCTATATAAAAAAAAGTATTGATTTTGAAACAAAAAAATTGAAACATAATTTCTGAAGGTCTCAGAGAAGAAAATGACACATGGGAGGTACAATGACATATTGAGCCATCATCCTTGAGAAAAAAATGACATTTTTTCCCCTCTCAAGCCTCTCTCACTCTCCTTCCATAAAGTTTTTGTGAGAGGAAAGCTCCCTAACTCCGAGTAAGACACCATGAGAATTACATACTTAAACCTTATGAGAAATTCATATAGCCTGATAAATGGAGTTTGATGTTGAGTAACTCACATGAGCCAGGTTGGATTGTTTGGACGTTTCTTTGACAGCTGGAATATGGGATGAAAACTGGGAGACTAGGACAGAACGACTGCGAGTTACGGACCTGGCCAATTTTGCAAATTTGCTGAGACCTGTGTAGATATTTAATAACATCACCTGTACACAATTTATCCTACCAAATCCATCTTGAATTTTTTAAAGATTTTTAACTGGTTCAAACTTAGATGTATGAAAAATGTCAAAATTCGAATTGTCTCCTTCATTTGTAATCTTCATTTTAATCATTCCTTCTAGTTTAAACCAGTATGAAATCCATATATAATTATTATTTTTGTATACTATATGTATCTACTATTAAGCAGTAGCACACGACAAGAAATTACTCCAACACAAAATAATTTACAGACACAAAAGGAGGAGGAGAGGTTTTAAAGGACTTTTTCACACAACGCAACTATTTTTGTTACCATAACAAAATTACAATTTAAATACATTTTCACAAAATACTCTAAAAAACGGGAAATTTCTCTATGTTTTTTTTACATGTACACAACAAATTCTGACGCACATCAAAAAAAAGATATTTGTGCATGTAAATACAACAATTAAAGCCACAGAATTTTGTGAACACTATAAATACTCAACAGAGAAAGCAACATCTATATTGTAAAGGATTCTCAGGGAATAAAATACCCTTCATTTCAAAAATTTGCAAATAAATCATTGACTATATTAGAGCGACTATTATAGGATGAGACTCCACAATAAATAATGCATAGTAGTGGTGTAAACACTCGGACAAAGACAAATGTGTGTAAGGAGGAAGGTGGGAGGAAATGGGGACATCAGGAGGAAATGACAGGGAGAAAAGAGCTCACAAAATGACATATACTAAATTTGGGTAAATACCAGGGATTTTAATTGTGAGCACATTCTCCTACAAATACATCAACCCAACCACACACATGTACACATCCATAATATATAGCAAGCTCTATATAGTAACATATAGAGTATGTAGCTACACTACTATAGCTACTAAAGGGACTACATAGCTATACATTAAAATAGCATTGTGTCAATTATATATACATTGATACAAGGGGAAAGCTATTCTAAAAAAAGGGTTATTCTCAACATTCATATCGATGTAAATTTTTTTTTTTGCATTATATACAAAAATACTAGGGGAACAGTATAGGCTGAGCAGATGTAGTGTATTTTTTTTTTAAATGAAAAAAAGGTTTTCTTGTCTGTACTGTAGAGTGTACTTGTGCCTTTGGAATCTTCCGCCTCGATGGGTTGCTTCAAAGCTGTGATATCCCGGAAGGTAAGGAGGAAGAGCACGACCACGTCGCGCTCGTTTTTGATCGGAGCAATTTGCAGTAACAGCCATAGTGGAGTTTCTAAAAAAGGAGAGAAAAAAGAATCACATTATAAATTGTTACATTTTTTTCTCAAATCTTTTTCCGATCCCATTTTTTTCATAAATCCTATAACCAAGCTCTATCAGGCAGTTTCTTTATAATTTCCATAGATTTATTGTGTACAAAACTTTTTATATTTATTTACTTGTGAAAATCAAGAGGGAGGAGAAAGAGAGATTTTTAACATTTCCATGTTATGTCATCCTAGGGAAAATCTCATTTTTACTGAAATGATTTCCTTGTCATTAACTCTTATACTTACTACCTTCCTCCAGCATTAAAATTCACATTTTGTTTGACAAACCCTTTCCATCTCTCATATCATCTCCGTTTCTTCTTTTATTCATCATGGAAGAACACAAGAGAGAGAGAGAGAAAGAGAGGGAGGAGGAAGAAATGAATGGAACTCAAGTGCTCCAGTTTATAGTCATTTACTTAATTATATGAAGTTTTTCACGCCAAATTCACTATATGTGAATATAGAAGAAGGGAAGGATGTAGTTTTTCCTATCTCTACTACTATTCTATACTCATACAGGACATGGTAATTCGCTAGATGAAAGGATTATAATGACGATCATCATACCTCCACTTGTTAATGCTCTCATTTCATTTTATATGAAATCAATAAGAACAATTACTCCACTTGTACCAGCAAAACCCACGTAGTCTGTCTTATTATGTATATATTATACGTATAGCTATAAGCTCCGTGTAAATATCTAGTACATACAGGGTTTAAATTAATAGGGAATTGTGTGGTAGGATGATATTCCAACTGCCTTCAGATCCTACTCAAATAGATAAACTACTCATCTAAAAAGCAATGTAAAGGAATAGGGGAGCATCAAATTTCAAAATACAATTTTAAACGGGAATTCCAAGGCTTTAATTATTCTCAAATGGACGTAATATCTGCAACAATATCATATTACATTTTTCATCCACATTTTATAGTATGTCATAAAATGACGAAATTTTGCCTAAAATATTTATTTTTATTCACAAAAAAATCCTCTTTCTTTACGATTACGTCATAATTATTCTCAGGATTGTGGATGCACCCAGCAGAGAAACACAATAGAAAATTGATTTCTTAACAGGGGACGTACGGAGAAAGTCAGCGAATCAGTTATCTTTGTAAGCACGTGTACTTGAGAAAATAGACAAATTCCTAAGATTGGCTGTAAACACGCCCGCACTAATTAATACACATTAAGACACAAACATATTAGCACTTAACACAGATAAGAAATTAACCCTGTAGCTAAATAAGTACAAGCTCCAATGCCAATCAAATATTAGATAAGCAAGATTTGTCAATTTACTCCTTCTCTTTTCCCATAGCTCGTAGCAGTCCAAAGGATTTCCTCATATTACGAGAAACCTATGAAATTGAAGGACAAGTGTGAAAACATTAATCAAGGTTGACGTGACAGGCTAGAACTGGCTCAAACTTGCCATGAATTCTCCTCATATAATTGTCAAATTGTTAGAATTATAACATTTTTTTCCTCTCTATCCTATATACGAACATTCAAGAGAAATTCCATTCAAATACGACATCATTGCATTTCATTGGCAAAACCCTGGAATAGTAGAATAGATTGAAAGGATAGAAAATGACAAGCACCAATTTCCACACATAGTTAATACGTTGAACGTGACCCTGCCACTGGGTTAATTTCGTCAACTTTATCGATTCCATGTATACATACACATATTATCTATACAGATACGTGCATGTGTGTAAAGAGACAAGTCAATAGCCTGAGAACCTTTAGCTCGTTAGAAGACAAAAAAACTGATTCAGGTAATGGCGGAAAGAGTGTGTTAGTGTAGTGAAAAGTACGTACTTGGCAAATTGAATCCTTGAGAATTTATTCAACACAATTTCTTATAAAATCCGAGTTTTCATTAGCTCCAATAGGGAAATCATTATGAGGTACAAAACTAAACATCAAGTTTCATTTTTTTATGTAGTTAAGTGACATGGTAAATATTTTAATGAAGCAATTTAGAATTACCGGGCCCTCTGAAAACTCTGAATACGAAGATAGTGGGCCAATATTTGCATGAAACGTTTTTTCAACCAATTTCTCTCACTGAATTTCACACAATTTCATGATTAATACTCTTTACTGTAGAATCCATATTTACGTGTATAGTTTACAATGGGAGGAATAGAATTATGTTTGAACATACAACTTGCTAAAACCAAACTTTCCACAATGAAAAGCTAATTGTAGAAAATAAGACTTTAATTTCCATATCGATTACATTATTTGATAAACTATGCTGCATACATCCAAGCCTCAGGAGTTTATATACCCTTGTGTAAAACATACATATCTAGGGAAGTATATGAAATGAACAGTTTTTGATTGTGAGAGTTTCTCATTGAGATAGAGAAAGAGAGAGAGATAGAATAAACGCCCGTGTGAAACTTAATAATGAAATGTCAGTAGGGTGGTTTTTCAATGGGAAAGAAAGTTTATAATGGCAGGGAAGGAAGGAGGAGAGAAAATTTACTAGATTTTCACTATGTATGTACAGTACTTGGGTACATATTCCTTTATATCCCCTCCAAATAACCGTATAATATTATACATGAAAATATCACTAACTTTTACTTTGAGAAAGCATTATTGAAACTTTCGTATATAGTAAAATCCCTATATAAATATGACTGCACGTCACCTTTTACGGGGAGTGAAAGGGGAGAAAGTCTAAATTTGACTTGTTCAATATACATACATGCATTTTATGCCATACACGCAAAGTAAAATTGACTAGTCCCTTGATATACTTGGAGAAGTTCACTTAAGGTTACACATATTAATATCATTAGTTACGGAATGCAGTGTGTTATGAGAGAAAAAAACTGCAAAGGTTCGTCAGAATATCATGGCCATTTCTTTTTGTAGCTTTTATTATATGTACGGGAGAGAGAGAGAGAGTTGTATGATGTAAGAGAGCGGGAGCTAGTGAACAATGCCAAAAATAGATTTCCCACTTCCTTTCTATCCAACCTTTCGCGTTAGAGTGGCTATTATCTACCATTAACTAAGTGCGTGAACGGACGGATCAAGGCTGAAGGAAGGCGCTACGGAGCAAAAACTTTCCCAAATATTCAATCTTCTTCTTTCTTTTTTGACTCTCCAACAATAATTTATCATGAAGAAAGTGTTTTCAAATTTTCATTGCATGCAATCTTCTATACAGTGAGAAAAAAATATAGTCGCGTGATATCCTATAGGCCGTCATAATTTTCAAGGCTTTGACAGCCAACGTATACTATACTATACACTTTACAAATAATAAACCACAATTGTTTGGTTGTGGTGGGGGACAAGAGAGGGATAGGGAGGGGGCAATATGTATTATAATGACAAGCCAGGCTAGAATAGAAAGTAATATCCAACTTGGGAACGCCTTTAAATTCTATACAATTTTTACAGCAAATTTCATCAAAGTGAAAACCTATTTATGCTATCACTATTTTTAGCACATCCACATTTCGTAAAAATTCCCCAATTCACAAAAAAATCCTTTTCAAGAAATTTGAAAACTTGAAAATAATTTAAAGCAAGTATTTTTTTTTAAATCAACTCAAAAACCTTAAGAAGAAACAAAACTGGAGAAAGCAAAATTCAATCAAATTCCCTAAAATTTTCTTATTCAAAATTGAATCTTCTAAAAAGTGTATGGTCCAGGTTGTATGAAATTTCTTGTTAAAAAGTGAGGCTTAAAAAGACCAGACTATACCGTGAGATAAACTCTAAAAAGATCAATTCTCTAGTTGTACAAGGAACATAAAACCAAGTCCAATTTCAATATTAATACAAGAGACGTAGAGTGATGAGATTTTACAGCTTTCACACAACCACAACCAAAAGTCTTTTAAGATTATTAAGATTAGTTTCCTATAAGGAATATATTAGCTTATAAAAAAACCTTTCACATATAAACTTCATTATACAAAGTGTTTGCTCTTCTTATTGTATGCATATGGAGAAAGTTTAGATCCAAAAAAAAATTTTATGCACAAAATACATACATGCAATACTATAGCTGAGTTGTAGCGGAAAAACTTATGAAATAGGAACGTGTTATGGAAAATTGTATCCCTTCATATACATAAACTCCTACGGAGAAAGTTAAGTGAGGAAAGCAAGTATTCAGCTTGGGGAAAGTAAACAGGGAAGAATGCATTTGTAGATCATTTATTTTACGCCCTAGCATATCGTAGTAGAGAATTTCCTGGGTGAGAGATATTTCCCAGGAAAATTACTTGGCAAACTTTTTCCCTTTCACACTATGCAAATACGTGTATAAAAGTATCTATAGGAAAAGGAAAGTAGCAGATCATGGGAAAACAATAGACCGTACATATCCAATATTTCCTATCCAACTATTTAATATACTATCAAACTTCCATACATTTACAAGCTATACATTTCTCCTACTAGTACGTACATTTCCATAGGTAGACTCTCCAGCTGTAACTTCCCATTAAAGTATGAGGAGGAGAAAGCTGGAACATGAAGTTACAAGACCATGTTTTTATTAATATATTTCCTCATCCAGACAAACCATGTGTCTGGAAAACCACTATATTTACCAAGAGCTAGCCCAGTTATTAAAGTAGGAGTATATTATACAAACCTGGACGTTAGAGAAAGCTGGGGAAAGTCGAATAAAGTCTATAAGGCCAAGTCCTACACATATGAATGTGCCAGGAAATACTGATTATGTATTATGAAGATTTAAGCTCTTTGTTTCTTGTACCTTGGACGAGAGGTTCCTGGCAGGAGAGTCATGTCAGGAACAGTTGACGATCACTCCCTTCTTTTTCCTTCCTCCTTCTGTAACATAATATTTCACTAACTAGCCCCGACACATGAAAATATTTACACACACTCACACGCTCTCTCCTCTGTACTTTCTCTTCCCATACATTTCATTATAGAAAGGTAGCTGGGAAAAGTGTAGCTACACCCACAAGAGGTAAAAAGTCAGTGAGAAAATGTAACATTGGATGTTACAAGTTATTTGTTATTTCATTCATTTCCACCATCCCACACATGTGTGTGTACATTATCTATAAACCAACACCTAGAAAACTACTTGGAAGACATAGGAATAAATGAAAAAGAAATGCTGGTGAGGGAACATAAATTCAATATATTATGGCGTAGAGTTAGAGCACCTGGCGGCATGCAAAGAATATACAGGTATAGCTTTATACAGAGATATGTACTTATGTGTAAACAGATGGACCGCAAAAAATAGTAAGAACTAGCTCCATCATTTACTCTAATGGAAGCCGGTCCGGTTTTTATCATGGAGGTGTCTTTCATGTATTTTATTTGAAGGGTGAAGAAAATAACACAAGCCTCCTCCTCCTCACAACAACACACTAAGCCGCACCACATGCTCCAATCCAATAGCTCTTCCCTACCTTACCTTCACCTACTTACTTGCTCTATGTGTACTATAGAAAATAAAAATGCTCTATTGGTCCTATTTTATCTATAGTATAGAAAAAAACAAGGGCCACACTAGAAAATCAGCAAAAATACATTTACTTTCCTCATGTATAAATTTGTAAGGTAGTGGTAATGGACTTGGATGCAGAACCTCAGAAATAACACCGCACTTTGACTCCTACCGTCCCACATAAGTAGCTATGAAGCCTACATAAAAAATCCTACTTCAATCAACTATAGAGAAAAATTCATGCTTTTTGTTACTTTAACGTCTCTGAGGAAAATGGGAGGGAAACGTACTAAAACATTATGGCAATTTTTATGCCTTACTTTGTCTCTGGCTCTGTGTTTGATAGTTGTAGTATGGATTCGGGAAAAAATACATTTATTCTAATAAGATTAAATTAGGGTGGTGAAAAATGAGTGCATTTTGTTACCCACTAAAATATCTTATATGAATACTTATAGAAACGGTATATCTTATGTAGATTGGAAATATGCAACACTAATCATTTACTACTACTCAAACTGACAAGTTTCTGACAGGAAGATTGTTTCCAGGTCAGGTTTACCATTGAAATTCTATGGATGC
>JAQFXU010006531.1:0-10124 GCA_034693705.1 Spatulosminthurus flaviceps | reverse complement strand
TGCATGGGATGGGAGGTTTAGTGGGTTTGGTTTGTTGCATGGGATGGGAGGTTTAGTGGGTTTGGTTTGTTGCATGGTATGGGAGGTTTAGTGGGTTTGGTTTGTTGTATGGGATGGGAGGTTTAGTGGGTTTGGTGTGATGAATTTACTGTCATCAAGCAAACCAAACCAAACCCAGCTGAAATTGCGTAGGGATTTGGGATCTGAGGTTTGGTTTGGTCGGTTTGGTGTTTAGTGGTACCCGCATTATTCCAATCTCATATGGAAACTGTAAGTAGACATCATCCACGTTCACAGGCAGCATTACCCTCTGCATGAAAGTAAATTTGGCTAGATTCCTCTTTATTCCCGAGAAGATTATTTCCAAAAAATTATATTAAGGCGTGTTTCAGCTAGCAAACACTGCAATGCATGCCGTATTGCCGTCTTCTATAGCTCTTCAGTTGCGACAATAATAAAGCGAAAGCCTTTCTACCACGGATATAACATATAACATCAAAATTCAAACCTATGCATCCAGAAATGAAGTTTCTTGAAAAACACAGTTTCTACCATTGACATATATAATTCACTGAATGAATATTCCTATTATTTTAGAATTCCGCAGAACCACGCATTTGATTTCCTCCAAGAACCTAGAAGCATTTAGAATTGCGGACCACACAAAAATCATTTTTATTTTTCACCATCCGGAAAAATTCCTAGGTTTGTTCTCTCACCTCACGTGCTCAACAAAAAAAACTCGGAGACAGAAAATTCGCGGTCCATGTAAGGGCGGATGACAACATGGGCGAAGGACCAATTACGCAAGCTGTTGATAAGTTATGGCCAAACGAGTGGCTCTCCCTCCATCAGCGGAGGCAGGGCTGGATTATTAGAAAAAGTTGCACATCCTTGGCTAAGGAGTGGAGGAATGAGGGGATTCCCTCTTCACAAACTATTTGGCAATACAACATGACGGTGACTGGTCACGGCCTGACCTGGCACTCTGGAAGAAGCACAGGTGTAAGAAAGTCCACTGATGAATCTACTAACAAGGATGACGAAGGATTAATATTTAAAACTTCCTCAGTCTGGTTGTAAGACGGCTCCTATTTATTTTTGTAGCTACCCTTTATGAGGCCTTTTTGTTTATATGGAAGCCTTTGAAAATATTTTTACGGTAGCCTGGAAAATGTATTGGCAGCCATTTTATTTTTCGGTGGTGTTTAACCTCTGGAAACATGTTATTACAATTTAAATGCAACTAAACCCCTGCATTGGAATAATAATACTGACCTTGCGCTTAAGTATTGATGAACCGTACAGAGTCAGTCATCTCCAAATTGTATCAACAAAAGCTTACCGACCGAGGTAGACTAAAAGTGCGAACACGTTGCGGGTAATTTTGAGTTTGACCGAATAACTAGACAGCACCCAATTTCAGCCGTATCTTTGAATTTGTGAATTATTCATTGGCTCCATCTCCTAACTGGAGAGAAACTCATCCTTCAGCCTCATAAACTAAATTCACACTAAAAAAATGACCAACAAATATTGCTATCTCGTTATTAATTCGACTCAAGGAAAAGGGTTTTTCCCAATGGGTTCCCTGACAGCTGAGACTTTTGACATTGTGTGCGAGGATTAGGCATAGATAATGTTAACCATCTCGAAACTGTGTAATGCATTGGAATAAATGCTTCAGATGATTGACAAGTCCGTTAGACCTGCTGGTATGAATCGGAATACAAATCACCTAAAATGTAATCATTTCCCGCCGGAAAAGTTAACCGGGACGCAATATATTTTTTTCCAATATGAGCACAACTGCATTAATGATATTTTGAATAACCATGGATTTTAGCCATGTTGGCTTCGTAGCGTTGAGTATTTCGTCTTTTCTTCTGCTTGCGTTTCCCACTAGCTGTAGCCCGTTTCTCTCGTTGCTCCTTACTTCTTTTCTCCTTCCGGTCTTCCGCGTGGAAATCGCTGCAAGAGATGTCTATAGCGCGTGAATCCTGCAAGCAAAAAATCTAAATTTTTGCAACCATTTTTAATTGAAGTTTGCCAGTACCTCAGCAAGGTGGCACTGATTGAAGTCATGCAAGCGCTACATTCGTATTTGTATTTGCGAATGAGTATTGCCAGCAAGTAAAAGAGTAACTGTCACCAGCTATGGTTGTACAAACTTAAGTTACATATGAATACCATGAAATCAGAGCAAACAATGTGTTACTTACAGTTAAGTGCTGTTTTTCACAAGAATTGTGTGACGGTGTGGAGCTTTCTCCGTCTCCTTTGGGCATCCTCTTTTCAGTTGCTGGAATATATTTCCAAGCATCAGATCCCCACATATCCAGAGTTCTCTCGTAAATAACTTCCTGATGCTTCTAACGACAAGTAAATGATGTGTATTATTAGAATTCATTGAAATGAAATAATGAAACTGTATATAAACTGTTTCTATAAGTCATAATCATTGCAGTGTAGGTATTACATATTCATGATTTTAAAAAGGATAAAGTAGCAGTCTCGGAACTTACAAACTTTAGTGAAGCGACGTTCTTGCGCGCCAGCTCCTTATCACCAAGAAATTCCAACATGGGTGGTACATACAGTTTTTCTGCCATTCTATAAAATCATATTGGTGCATTCTGTTAAAGAGCTGTTGTAAGGATATTGACAAGGGATACATTGGAGGACATTGCGCACGTCATTCATCGTCGCTGAAGCAACTTCAATAACATAAATACAGCAATGAGTAAAGCTTGTGTTGATACGTCTTTACTCTGCCTACGTTTTGTGAGTATGTGTTGAAAGTCAAAATCAAATTATTAGCCACTAACGAATACATGTTGCTGTTAATCGTGTTCCCAAAAACATATGATTTTATTAACCTTTACTCATGATTAATTTATCAATGTTATTTACCTCAACAATTTTTCAGTAAACAAAAGTAAGAGTAAATTAAACATTCTAATCATTGACGTATAATAATAATAATACGGTTTTATTAGCCAATTATTGTTACACAGCATACACAACACAAACACCATTAATAGGCTTTACAGCACAAGATACAAGCATTGAAGATAGCTAACAATGTATAGATAGACAATTTAGTTACATGATACATACTACAATCCAATCATACTACACGCTAAGGAAAGAGGAAGAAGCAGCATCTACTCAAGGCATTAAGCCGAGGACACCCAAAGAGGTTTAGAAATAGATTTATATGTGAAACGCCTGTAGCCAGGGCGAACCATTCATGAACTGGGCAAGCGGGTCACCCATCCACTATATTAGCTACTACTCTGTTGCTTAACCTGCGCTCATAGGCGAGCGCAGTTAGCAACAGACCGAGGACGCTTCACAAAATGAGGACGTGCTTCCTATGAGGATTTCAATCTCAGCTAGAATTCTAATACATATATAACAAAAATAGCATGAAAATGGAGAAATTCCCAAGATTTAATCAAGCTGAGGCGTGGAATTAGCACGGGCAAGTCATAGGCTATAGATTTCCTAGAAATTCCAAATAAATCCCATTACTCTTATTGGAAGAGGTGTTTTCATGCATATCTTTTGCAAAGCATGCTTCTATCTGCAACGCAACGGCTGGGAACGAGGCCGAAAATGTTTGATATTCCATCTAAAATATTATGGGAGGTCATGGATGGAGGATTGAACTTGAGATTTCCCAAATCCACGAATAAATGAGCTTTTCTCGAACATTTCAAAGAATCAAGAGCATTCCTATAACATTTGAATTTAAAAGCAGTTTGGGGTACAAAAGGTGATCAAGTGACAGCAGCCTGCATTCCACATCTGTATGCACACGTGGCTTCAAAGTTTAAAAAAATAAAAATTGGAGCGACAAGTTTTTATGCAGCATAAGAAAGTGTAGGGGAAATTATTATTGCTAGAATTTTTTTAATTCAGTTTTACTCAAATAATTGATTGTTGGAGTTTTTGCATGAATCAATGCCGTTTGAAGGTTTCCCTCAAGTTACTTGAGTACCATCGTATCAGCTGGAATTTCGATTTCTCCTCATATACAAGGAAATACAGGAGAATGTCTGACAATGATATAATGAATAACAACTGTAATCCCTAACATACAATTATCTATTTTAATAATAAAATTCCTTAAAAAATGAGAATGATCTTTTCCGCTTGATCTTCATATTCTTAAATGTGTCCTTCCTGTTCCGAATCTTGACTCCAATGCTTTGGGGATTTCAATCTCAGCAAGAATTCTAATACATATAATTAACTATAACAAAAATAACATAAATATGAAGACATTCGCAAGATTTAATCAAGCTGAGGCGTAGAATTAGCACGGGCAAGTTAGGCTTTAGATTTCCTAGAAATTCCAAAAAAATCCCATCACTCTTGGAAAAGGTATTTTCATGCAGTTCTTTTCCAAAACATGCTTCTATCTACAACGCAACGGCTGGGAACGAGCCAAAAATGTTTGGATATTCCATTAAATTTAAAGAAAAGTCATGGATGGAGAATTGAACTTGAGATTTCCCAAATCCACGGACAATTAATGAGCTTTTCTCTAACATTTGAAACAATCAAGAGCATTCCTATAACATTTGAATTTATCAGCAGTTTGGGGTACAAAAGGTGATAAAGTGACAGCAGCCTGCATTTATTCACATCTCTATGCACATATGGCTTCTTAAAAAAAAATTGGAGTGACAATTTATGCAACACAAGAAAGTGCGGTGGAAATTATTACTAGAGTTATTTAAATTCAGTTTTACCCAAATAATTATTATATTAAATTTTTGCATAAATCAACGTCGTTTGAAAGTTTCCTTCAAAATCCCCATGTGTAGCATCCCTAATGGTAGGTTCCATTGCATTACCATAAATGCAAGTAAAAGAAAACAGTGGGTCTTTTACAGTGATAAAACGGATTCAACCTTACAAATGTAATCCTTTACACATCATTATCTACATATTTCAACAATAAAAGCAAACTGAATTTGATATCAGCGTACTGCATAATCGGTGCAGTAGAACATTTGTCTTATTATTATTTATTCCATAAACGATGTCGTACACTCCAAATAAAGGAAGCTTGCAAACCGCATTTTTGTAATCTCATTAATTTCATATTCACATTTATTTGTCCACTGCGTACGAACGGCCAGATCAACTGGATTGTGTAGTTATTAGTGTATACTTCAAAAAATGAGATTGGCGGTGAAATTTTACAAAGCCACAAAACCGCCATGATTCATCATTAATACCTTTTTCGAGAATGTGCGACCGCTCCCCCATAGTGAAGAATTTCCAGTAGCGTGTAATTTTTGTCGTTTCAAATCAAATACTTTGTAGCTTCCAAATTTATTTGTTATAAAAAACATTCCTTACTAAATATCCTTGTCATAAAGGTTGACAGGTGGCTAATAATTATTCAAAGTAATAGGCAATAAATTAATCCTGATAAAAATCCTCCACCCTAATATTTTATAGCTGGCTGAGAGAGTTAGTGAAATTGCATTAACCATGAAATATCACAATTAGAAATCAACAAGATTTACACTTGAATGCAAAGGTTGCATGTCTCAACCTCCACCTTTTTCTATGACCCATTGAGGAATTTCTTATTGTAACAATAAATTCAACAATAAATATATACAAATATACGGTAAGGAGTGCATCTTAATTTTATGAATCACTAATAAATACTCCTGTAATATCTCCCTATATTTCAAATACTTTTTGAACCAATTTTAATTTTATTGTAATTTTGCGTAGCTTGTGAAAATCATTTTCTTGCAAAAAGTATATAGTAGGGAAACTGTAAATTCAGCGTACACTTATGTGCAGGAAATGGAATTTTAGCGAGAATTTTATTTCTTTTAGTTTATACCACCGCTTGAATATGTAGTACGGATGCAATTTCAAATCCTCACAAGTGTGGAAAACATATGGTTAGTAGAATAACAGGCTTTGATAGTTTTTAATTTTAATAACTACCCAAACTTACAATTAGTAGATTTAATCGCAACTCAACTTGACATTACAATTTTTGGCATTTTCAATGCTGTTGAAATTAAAATAGTTTTCATCCCTTGGTAATTCACTGTAGTATTTTATGCTCATTTATATCATTAAAAAGCTTTTCTATTAAAATTCAAAGTCGAATAGAGCTGTGCTGTATGTCAGCGCTTACAGTCTTAGTGATAAGGAGATTTTGTATTTCAATGCTCCGAAATAGCTGTTAAGTCACTGCTGTTCCAACGGCGGCTAAATATTTATAGTCTAGAGCGTGCACTTTTGTGATAAGATAAAATTGACGATCTCCACAAAGTGATTCTTTGGATATATTAAATTAAATGGACCCCAACTATTTTCAAAACTCCTAAAGTATTATTCATGTGACATCACACACGCAGAAAATAGGTCAACTCCAGATCGAGAGAAAAAATGTCTATACAAATTTGTGACCCTGCTCTCGCTCTCTCGGCATGAATGAATTATCAATTTCACAAGCAAACATATGTAGATGTCACCCCCTGACGTACGGTTTTAATATTTTTAAAAATTTACTATCTGCCTTCGAACACCCCTTTGGTGTGTCAGTTACCTGCAAATCCACTCTTTGGTATTTTTAAAAATTATTGAACCTTCATTATAATTAATATTTAAATGGGATTTAACATGGGAATTTTAGTGCTAAAATTACGAGGTGGTATTTTGTGCTAAAAAATTGAGACATAATGAGGAGAGGAAAAAAGCCGAATAAGTTTTCATTTACCATAAAATGCAGCCTTTGGGTAATCCGCACTCAAATCCACGTGCTACATTGCCACAAACACCAGTTAGATAAAATTGTTGAGTCAGCAAACAGACGAATGACCAATTTTATAAATTTTCATAGAAATTTTTGCATTATATCATGAAAATTGTGTTGGATTCATATACAGGTAAATCTATTAAAAATTTAAACTGGTCTTATATGCCAAGGGCTTCCGTCAAAAACTAGGAGATTCTTGATATCTTGAGGGTCAACCTCAGTGTCAACAACCGAAGCGCCCACGTTGAGTTAAATTAAGTTGTTGGATATCAGCCTGTCCATTCGAAACTGTATATACATCTACAGGTAGTAATAAAAGAAATAACCAGTTGACAACTATCCATATAATGAAACACGTCTTACTGAATAAATTTACATACCTCGGATGTCGACACCATCTGGTATTGGTGACCCTATAGTGGTTAAAAGGCCGCTGTAATGATGACGACCACATTCTCAGAGGTATCTTTATTACCAGACTATTTGTCAGTCTTCTGGTTGTGCCAGTGACAGGATCAGTTGAGGCAACTTTCGTGGAGAATAATATTTTGATAAGTAGTAAGTAACGCTGCCAAAATTTTGTCACTATCATAATATAATAAAAAAATTTGTCTACTGACAACAAAGATCCCGGCGTGTTGCTCGGAGAAGGGATTTTTAACGATTTACTTGATTGTTTTTCGTCTGTGCTAAATATTCGACAGCTGCTCCATAAGCTAGTTGTTTTGCAACTTCTTTGGGCTGATGTGTTTTTATATGCCTATTAATATGGTATATTCTTTGAAATGTCATTATGCATATCATAAAACCCAAAAGGTGTCTCATCTGTATTTTAATGAAAAGTTTCTGTTCAAGCACATTGCTGATTGAATGAAATGCTGACAAAGTTTCTTACTGTATAAAAAATGTGTACATATATCACCAGTAAATGAAGTAAAGTGCGTGCGTAAATGTAGACCCAATGTCCATTTAGGCCAAAGCCTTTGACACACTGATTACACGAGAAAGGCTTCTCATCCTAAAATACAATAACTTCTCAAGACAAACAGGTCCCTTGTGTGAGTAAAGATGCTTCTTCAGATTCGTCTTTCCAGTAAATGTTGCAATACTGACAGGCACACGGGCGTTCCCCAGTGTGTATTAAGAAGTTGGAACGAAGGGCCTGAGCGTTACCGAACCCGCGGTTATACTGCTGACAAATACATGAGTAGTTATAAAAGAATAGATGTTTAGGTGGGCGTATGACCCATCTGGGATTGAGATGGGCGTATAACCCGTCCGGCATTACCGTATTTTTTATTTGATTAACATTCGAATGTTGTTGTATAGGAACCGTTTGTAAATGGAGAAAACAATGTTACTTTTGTATCTACGTAGTAACTCGATATGAAATGTTAAATTACTGTTTTCAATATTGATGAAATTATTCAAGTTTAAAATGTGTTTAATACGTACACAAGGAGAAGGGGAAAAATACATGATGTTGGGAGCGGCGTAACGTGTACATGACATGCTCGGCTGCTGAGAGCATTACCTTCCTTCTCGCTTACCCTTATTCAAAGATTTGGTAGTAAAGTCCTATTCTCACACTTGATTCCTCCCTCTCTCTTGCCCTTATTCAGATATTTGGTAATAATGTCCTTTTCTCGCACTTCACATATTTTTCTCTCTTCTTCTTCTCTAATACATTCCGCAACAGCCAGTGGTGGTGCGCTTATCTGGGTAGATCGAATCAATGCAAGGTACTTCACCACTGATTGTTCATATTGATTTATAAATAGGATATCTTTAAAAACAATCCATGTTCCGCAGTTTTTAGCCTTCAAAAATATTTTCACAGTCAAGATTTTATCACATGCGTACTAATTTTCACATTAATTTATAAGTATAGCAAAATTTTATTTAGCAAACTAGTAGCTCTACATTTGGTAATTAGAGGGTTGATTGTAGGTTGAGGTTGATTATTTCGAAATAAAGTAATATTATTTTCATTACTGCAGGTGTTGTAACTTGCGCAAACTTGACATATATAGTACGTTCACGGGTACGCTAAGCACCTTTAATAACTAATAATACCAAATCATTTTATTGTTGAACGATGAATCAGTAGTACTGTGATTACGATCATAAAGTCCTGTGTATTGTTGTTATTCTGGATGTTTACCGGTACCCATAATAATGGATACTAAGGAAACTATACAATATGCTGCAACTATTGTACTGAAAGAAACTGCTGGTGGCGTTGACCTTCTACAGTTGGTTTTTCCACGCTGTAGTTGTAATATTGTATTCTTTGCTAAGGAATAAACTTTACAACCAACCTGAATAAGAGCATTACTGCAATAAAAAAGAGGATTGACGTTTTTGGAACCTCATGAGGAAAGACAATATATGTATTTTGGAGCAGGAAAAATAAAAATGAGTTGTAGGCAAGAATCTACCTCAAATATTCTCATTATTGAACGTTAATTTACGCCCAGCCAGGTTTTATCTCATGCATTCCCATTTTCATTGAATCCACATATTCATTCGTTTTTCTTCCTGACTCAAAATGAGACAGATCTTTGACATTCCTATGACATTTGAATAAGCCGCTTGGATTATAAAAGGTGGTAAATTAACAGCAGCTTGTATTCCACATCTCTTTGCACTCGTGGCTTCAAATTTTAGAAAATTACAAATTCTAGCGACAAGGTAGGGGTTATAAGAAAGTGTATGGGAAATTATTATTGTTAGAATTTTTGAAATGCGGTTTTATTTACCCAAATAGTTAATTGTTTCAAATTTTTGCATACATCAAAGCCGTTTAAAGGTTTTCCTCAGGTTAGCTTTGTAGACATTATATTACTTAAAGCGTGGGTTTTGCATTAGTGTATTTAAGGTATGAAGAATCGAGTAAGGCTCTGCACGGATAGGATAATTCACTTATCCTATCCGTATCCGATCCTATCCGAAAATATCGGATAATTTTGCAAAATTATCCTATCCTATCCGTTCACATCGGATGAAATTGAAAGCTTATCCGTATCCTATCCGAAAAATTTCGGATAGGATAAAAAGTCTATCCTATCCGACCGGATAAAACCAGGAATTATCCGATCCTATCCGCGGATAAAGCGAAGTAAAACCAACACCAAACAACAAAATATTTGGAACATTTTTAATAACAGTATTAAAATTAATTAACCAACAATTAAAATCTGTTTGAATTAGCCATAAGCATCATTTATTTCTAAATCAACTAATAATACAAACTTCTAGTACTTCTGGTTCCGCCACCAACTTTTCAAGGTCATACATGCGGTTATTGTTTTTG
>JAQFXU010006530.1:0-10124 GCA_034693705.1 Spatulosminthurus flaviceps | reverse complement strand
TAAGTTCATGCTCCCGCATCTCCGCTCTCCTGAAAGATAAAAATACGCGCAATAGTGATTTTGAAAGCGAATTTAAAGGTCTTTCAGAATTGACAAACCTCATTGCGCTATGACTGTCCGTTCAAAACGTACAAGCGGGGAAAGGCATAAGAATTTTTACATAACAGCACCATTGGTGGGCCGGGAACATAGCAGTTCCGATAAACTCCTTTAAAAAAAAAATTTCTGACGGATTTTCTCAAATTCATAATTTAGATAAATTCCAATTTTTGCTACTAACTTGGCAACTACAACTTTTGCCCACTCGGCGTTAAAATTTCGCTAAAATTCGCATTATAGCCAAAATATTTTAAACGGAGTTTCATGCGTATTTTGCCAATTTTTAAAGAGCTAAAATTTACTGGGATTGCCAAAATGTTTGGAGACGAAGATTTAGTAATGAAAAATGTAATAATATTTTTGGTCTCATGCTAGTATTTTTAAGGGGCTTAAAGAGCTTAAAATATTCCTAAAGTTGTTGTGCAATTAGTTTTTGAAAATCAGTTAAAATTTGGTGATTGATTAAAAACATGATTTTGAAAGTCTTTTGTTTTGTAAGATTACTCATAGGAATGGTCCCTGTATAAATTACTATCATTTATGGCAATACTAAGGAAATTTCCGTTTGGTAGTACGTGAAATATCCAATTAATCCAGCTAATTTACGTCATGACCCACTGTTCTAAATTTTAAAGAATGTCACCGCAAATATGTATTGGGCTTGGAAAAGTAGAAACATGGAAAATTAACAACGTTTGGGAAAAATATGGCAAATTTACGAAAATGTGCCAACATTTGCCAAAATTTTCAAACATTTCTGAAATTTTTGTACCAAAATCTCAATACCATTTGCAAAATTAAAACCTGAAAAATCACAACATTTGGCAAAATTTGTCATTTCCGAAAACCTTGTTTCCAAGTATTGTCTATAAGCTTTGATAAATTTTAGAAAATTTGCAAATTTTAGCGAATGGTTGTAAATTTTAGCGAATACTTGCAAATTTTAACGATCGCTTGCAAATTTTAGCAAACGCTTGCGAATTTTAGTAAATTTTAGCATATTCGCCGCAATTTTGAAAATAGTTGCTCAAATTGTTCTCAAATACCTAATCCAATACAATAATGATTTACCAGTCCACTAAATCCTCCCCCCTAATAACACGAACGTCAGCTATTTTGGTTCGGCTTCTTCACCTGACACCTCACGCAGTCCATGAAACAGGAGCGAAAGCTCCGGCTCATAAAAGCATACAAAATCGGATTGATAGCACAATTCGTGTACATGAGTAAAAAACTGAGCGGAGTCTCCAGCTGAGACCAAACACTATCCGAAATCGGGTCCAAAAAGAAATTTTGATGTAACTTCCTTAAATGGTAAGGGAAATTGCAAATAGCAAATGTAATTAAAATCGCGACTAACATCCGAATTACGCCCTTATGGGGATTTTGCGAGGATGTCCCTCCACTCGTCCCTCTCCCCACGGGACCATTGTTTGTGGCGGTACTGGAAATGCTCCCCTCCCTCAGGAGGCCTCTCCTTATGCTATAGCTCCGTCTCTTATTACCATTATTATTACAATAATTATTATTACTACACGATAAACTACAACTACTCGAAATACTTTCCTCTCTCACAAGTGCCGCTCTCCGACTGTAACCTCGCTCCAGTCTTTTGTTATTTGGACTTTTGTTACCACCCATGGAGCAATTTAAATTTTGAAAATTTTTATTATTACCACGATCATTTTGACTTGTCTCCTTGAAAGAAACTTTCCGATGTAAATTTTCAAAAATGGAAATTTTGCCGTTTTCTCTTGTTCGCTCTTCGACTTGTTGTGGTTGTTGGAGCGGCTGCTGCTGCTGTTGCTGCTCCAGGTTTAAAGAAGCTTGAACAAAAGAGCCCACGAATGTTTCTCGCTGGTGAAGGATGAGACAAACTTTGGCATAGAGAATGGAAATGATCATCAAGGGGAGGAAGAATAGGATGATAAATTGTATCATATCCGCTGTTTTCGAGTCGTAGATAGACGCCTCGAGAGTACAAATCACTTCGTATTCCACGGGTTGCCCTTTTTTACGGGGAAGAGGATTTGTCATTGTCTCAATGTAAAAGAGCCGGGGTGCACATAACATTGCACTTGCGAGCCATACGCCCAGTATTACAAACTGTGATAAATATGGAAAAAAATAAAATATTTAATTAATTTTTTTCCTCACGTTTTTTAGCATTATGGGTACCAAGTGAGAAATTTCCTTTAGGAAGGGATGCGTAAGTGTCAATCCAGAATGATACCATGGGTGTTACCCATTTTTTATATTTGTTACAAAAATGTATGCAAATGGTAGGGGGGGGGTTGAATTTTATTTGAGATAACGTTACTTGGAATATCAGTATAGTGGATTGAGCCGGCAGTGTGGGGAAAATAACTATTTTTCGGATTGTCATGTTTAAGAAACAAATCGCACTAACCAACTTTGGTAAATTTTGGTTACATTTCAGTCAATATGGTGTGACTGATGCTTGAGCCAAATGAGTCAAAATACGTGTGACCGAAATTTCGTTCAAAATGGGTCCAAGTTCCGGCGACCGGAATTTTGGCTAAACGGGTCAATATGCGCATGAGCAACATCTGGTCTAAGAAGATTGAAACCAATGTAACCGAAATTTCGCATTAATAAGTCAAAGAACAAAAGTGACCGAAATTTCGGAATAGGTCAATTAGCAAGTGATAGAAATTTCGGAAAAATAGGTCAAAATGCAAGTGACCGAAATTTCAGCTTAGCAAACTAAAAGGAAGATGACCAAAATTTCAGCTTAAATGTCAATATGCATATAAATTTCGAGTAAATTGGTCAAATTTACACCTGCCAGAAATATCTGGGAAATGGGTTTAAAGACACTGGACCGAAATATCGGCTCAAAATGTCTAAGAGTAAGGGACCAAAATTTCAGCTTAAATAACTACATAGTCAACGTGACAAAATTTGACGTAACCGAAATTTTGCCTACTACGGTGAAAATGAATATGACCAAAATTTCGGCTGAGTTCGCCAATGACCACGCGTCCAAAATTTCGGCTAAACGTACTAAAGTTCCCGCGGCCGAAACTTTAGCTTTAAACGTACTAAAGTCAATACGATCAAATTTTTGGCTAAATTGTCAAAATGCACTTGTCCGATATTTCGGCCCAAAAATTCAGGGCTCATATAGCCGAATTTTCAGCAAATATGTCCAAAAACATATGATTACAATTTCGACGAAATTGAATACATACGTAAGCCAAGGGAATCCTGCACATACATATGCGAATTCCAAAATCAGCCTTTTGGACTACGGCCATTTTGTAACTTAACACAAAGCGTCACATAAAACTTACTCTCAGTCGTTTGATTGTCAACACTCTCCGGCATTTGAAGGGATGAAGTACGGCAAAGTAACGCTCGATTGCTATCACCACAAGTATAAGTACGGAAGCTGTGTGAGCCAAACTATTGATAAAATGGTACATTTTGCATAGGAAATCCCCAAAGATCCAACTGTAAGAAAAATAATAAAAAACATTTCACTTGTAAAAATCTCATCCCATGATTTTTTATTCAAATGACACATAATATTCTCCTTGAATTGAATAATCGACGCGGTGGGTGTTACTACAAACTTGACGTTCTCAAACCGCAATGCAGAATAGAACAGAGACGAGTAATTTTGGTGGCGGTGGCTTTTAGACTTTAAAAAATAAACTCAATTTTTCTTGACATTTCAACTCCACAATCTCACACTTTACTATTATTTGGAAATGAAAGCTGAGAAAATTGGCTGTACAAATGCCATCGCATAGTATGTACCAAAATAGAAACTATTTTTATAATAGACTTGTTTTAGTCCATACAATAATTGACGTTCATTGGGTGCCTCCAGCACCAGAACAAGATTATGGACAAACCCAAAGGGACCTCCTGAGATGAATATTAAGAGACATAATTTACCCTAGGGAAAAATTTGCGGCTGTAGAAACTGGAACAAAGGAGGTCAAAGGCCTGAAATTTTATCACTAGGAAACAAAACCCTGGGTTTTCTATACAAAGCTGCGCCGAGATTGGCAAAATCTGCTTGAAATATTTAATGAAAGGACGTGATGAGACAGAGAGAGAGAGAGATTGTATAAGTAAGGGAAAACTTTGTTGTCACGAAGGGAACTGGAAATTAACTTGGTTGTATTGAATATAGATTGTAAATATTAGAGGGGAGAAGTGTATAAGCTGGAACGAGAGAGAAATGTCACCAAATTAATAATATGTCAAACAAATATCAAGTGAGAAAATTGCTCGTAATAAGAGTATACAGTCAAACATTTGTATAGCGGCACCCCTACAACGGGCCGCGTAGTCTGCCGATGTGCAGTTTTACCAAAATCCAGACTGGTGCGACCATAAATTTTGTTGATGACCGATTTGACATAAATCTCGACCGATTTTACCCTAATTTTGGTTAATATCCAGCATAGTTGATCTATAACAACACGGATGTGACCCTAATGTTAGCTAATGATCCGCAGTATGACCTTAATTTGGACCGAATTGACTCGAATTTCCGTTGATACATAAGGGTAGTATGACAAAAATTTCGACCGAATTGACCTTAATTTTAGTGAATTCACTCCGCAAGGGGTCCACCCGTGAGACCTTCAGTTCTGGTCTTGTATGCCTATAAACGTTGATGGATGTGACCTTTTTTTGGCCCAAGTGAAATATGACCTGAACCCTCACCCATATGACCCTAATTTTGACCGATGTGCAATATGTGACCTTAACACTGATCAATGTGACCTTAATTTGAGCCGATGTGTAAAATGACCTAAATGTCGACCCACATCTCTCTGGTTTGTGTCAATAGTAGATAATAACCACAACTTATCAATACATCCCAGCTCAAGCAAATACGCCAAATTAACACTAAAAGCGCAACTGTTATAAATGAGTTGGACATTACATTTCAATTAACCTTGATCTAATTCCAAGCTACTTGCCTTAGGAGGAACCAAAACAATGGTTTGATCCTCATAAATTCCTCGTATTGCCAGCCTATTCAGTCATTCTCACAATGGTAGACATGCCTGTGTTTAAACAGTGAATCACTTACTTGCCTTCCATTCAAAGACCGCATACAACAAATGCGACTCAAGCATCAAAAGCCACATGATGAAAATTCCTGTGCTATAATTACCACCAAGAAATTATGAACCTCTTGAATGAAATTGAATCAGTGGAAGCCATTCAATCATATAATCACAATAATAGTAATTACATTTCCTACAATCCCTTGGTTCTGGCCACATCCCTGGTGAGATTTAATTAATATTATTAAAAAATATCACGTGCACATTACCTCACTAAAAGTATGACATTTTAATCAAAGTCCTATACTATAATGATTTCTGTATAAATTTCTAGCCAATTACCCGGCGCCTTAATACAATGCCGTTATAATGAGATTTGACTGTATAGAAAAATTGGCTCATGGGATTTCAGATTAATTTCACAACTCCAAACTACTTTAATACATGGAAATTCAACTAAAACTCATCATCTGACAATTTTCCGAACTTTTTGATGTATCTAGGAAAAACATATGGGAGAATATCCTGTACACAGAAAACCTTGGAAAAGGCGGGATAATAATTTTAATATGCGAGTGCATAGGAGCAGATGCACGTGTAATCAAAGTAGCCATAAAATTATTATTTAATTACGACCATCAAAGGGGTTTAAATTTTGTTAGCCATAAAATGCATATGAAAATTTCCCTTAAAAATCCAAGAAGAGAGCTGCCTATGAGAAAATAGCTGGAGAGGATTTTAGTGTGGTCGAAAAATACTATCAAAGGGAATTACGTTAGGGCTAATCTAATTCCAATGGAATCCGTTGTGGATGGATAATATGCAATTGCTTTGAATCTTTGAGTGGAGTGGAGGAAGCTTAAAAATGCAATCATTGCGGCCCTAATTCCTCTGGGATGGAATATAACAAGGACTTGGTGAAAAATAGATTGGATTATGGCAGGCTTCATATTGAGGTTGGGTTTTCTGCATTGCATTCGGAGTGTCGGATTATATGGGGCTTCCAATGTAGTGGGTCGAATTCTAGTTGAAGTAACCGGTGACATTAGAACCTAATTCCGGACTAAACCAGATCAAATGGTTCGAATGGCAATTTCACATTTATTATTTACTGGGAATATTTCTATTGAAGGAGCGCATAATTCACCGGGATTTTGTTCTTTGGAGGTTTTAACCTATTTAAAATATTTTAAAGAGCAGGAAAAATATTCTATTAATTAGAAAAATTAGCGTTAACCCACATTTTTTGTACAAGAAATAATTATGTTGATCATAATTTGCCAAAGTTTTTTTTACCAAAAAATGAGACCTCTTCGATTTGGAAAATGTCGACAAATATTTTGACCAAAATTTTTACCAAAAGTTTTGCTAAAAATTTAACCATAAATTAGGAGATTTTTTTATCACATTATAAAGAATTTGGACCAATAGTTTGACCAAATTTAGAACGACATGAAAAATGTTTTGACCCATATTTGGAAAAATTTATTTTTTCCGATATTGACAGATGTTTTCACCCATATTTTGAGGAAAATTTTTACCTTATTGAAAAATTTATGGACGAATATTTTATTATTTTTGAACAGAAATTTTGCCAATTTTAGAAATGATTCTAAACTGGTTACGTGACAAAATTATAGAAACTAACCGTTTCCACGATGAGGATTGTTTTTGGGGATCACTAACCGTGATTATAACCCAAAATACCTCAAAATAGCTACAGACAACGCGTTGTTTCGTCCTTTAGGGACTCGTCAGTGTAGCCTCCGAACAGCAGTAACAGTCAGCGACTGACTTCGTGAACCATCAGCAGCAGACTGTAGAATTACGTAGAAAATATAATTTTCTCTACTACAGCCGCCTTGCTGTATTGTTACTTCACGCTGTTTACCTATCTGACATGGGATGAATTCTCATCACCATGTCACCTAAACCCGACCCACAATTCCGTCCAGTACGGAAGGTTTATTTTTATTTAACACTTTTCCTATCACGAGTTAATTTAATTAATTTGCCAATTTTAATTTGAAATCCAATATCATTTAGCCCGATATTTTGACCCATGATAATTTACAAGGATCACTCTAAATTAGAAAATATTTATTTGTTTTCATAGAAATTTTAAAGGATTCCACACCAATTTTGGACCCCATTTTTTTCGTAGTAATTTTTTTCATGTATAATTTGATTTAAAAAAAAATGTCAGACAAATAATTGGTAACATGATCCAAACAGTTAAAAGCGCTCATAAAACCTAAGTATAGAATATGAGTAGAAAAGATCCCAAGTAGGAAAAATTGGAGCTAATTTCATTCCCTTAGCTCAGAATCGGATTTCCTGCTCTCTCTCTCTCTCATCCCAGAGATTTATCCAGCTCTTGTATTACTTCTCCCCTCCCTACACTTGCATCTCAAATAGCATCCCACTAGTCGAGTCTCATCTTCACAATGTCGTATTCCTTCACACGTAATAGCTACGTCAATGTGCTCATAATCATTGGGTGCTATTCTGCATATTGATATTTTTCGTCTCATTTTTTCCGCTCCACCTCCTCTAAATTTACTAGCTATATTTTTATGCAAATTTATGCTCAAGCCTATATTTTTACGACAGAAAATGCAAACAAGGGAAAGCTCCATCAAAATTTTAATGAGTCTTCATCTTTTTTAGAGCACATAAGGAACGTAATAGTAATAAATGTATTATTAAATCTGAAATTGATACTAAATCTTCAATAAATCCTGCACCGCTTGCATTCCCTACTAAAGCTGGGACGGCCCCAACATTTTTGTTACTGTGTACACCTCAAGCACAAATTTTGTTTGAGCACTGCCTTTCATATTGAAGTTCCCTTGAATTTTTATGAATAAATGATGAGATTTACTTTCCTTGCATTTTCCATATACTACAATCTTGCTGACGTTGCTCAAAGCCTGGGAAGAATTGATTGTAATGTTGACAATGGAGACAAAGTCCCGGGAAATGGAGCACAAGCCATTGTAATTCGATCAACAGTAGGAAATGTGCCCGTGAATGAAAAAATGCAACATGAATTTTAAATGATGGTACCTGAATTCCTAGCAATATTTCTTGCCCTTTTAAATGTTCATATTGTTGGAAATATTGGGAGTCTGTAATGGAAAAATTTTATGGAACAAAAATGTTGGGCAAAAAATTTTGGAAACCCGGAATTTTGGCTTATTTGGTGCAAATAAAAATTCTTGTCTTGATAAATTCTACCAACATTTTGATAAATTTCATTCTTATTTTGACAATTGCACCCAAATGATTTCGCCCAAATTTCATACAAATTTGAACGAATTTTTGATAAATTCCACCCGAATTCTAACAAATCCCGGTTTTAAGAAATTTTCCCACCTTTGTGCAAATTTGACACACATTTGTCCGCGATTTACCAAAATTTATAAAAATTTGAGCCATTTTTTCCTCGCGAGTAGGTTCATATTTTCAAGAACAACAATTTTGACCAAATTTTTGTTTTTTTCAATTTTTATACTGATTCGGTTCCGAAAACATTTTGCTCTTCAGAACAAAAATGTTAGGACTACTGATACAAACTATTATCGACTTGGAAAAAAATACCGTATGAGATTTTACTGAAAATAAAATCCATTTGGCCCAAATAATCGGCAAAAGTAAGAATTTGAGCCCAATTTTCTAAAACGGACAATTTCCATGGAAAATCCTCTCACAATTCCTCGAACTTCTGCCACCTTGCATTAATGTAATTGAAACCACTACCCTCATGATACTAACATTTCGCATTGCAATGCACGCTTAAAAGTTTAAGTGTACAGCTTGGAACAAAAATTCAATTTACCATACACGCAGGACCTTTAAGACAGCTGCTGCGACATAAAATCCTGCAATAGATTGCTTTGGTTTTAAAATTTGGTTATAAATGTGTGGAAAATGTTTAATTCAGTGAATCCGTCCAACATGGAGGATCATCATGGACTTCTTATCCTTAAAGCTGCGGATTTCAAAAGGATCTCAAGTAGCTCTGTTTTTCATGATGGGATGGATCACATATCCATTACATTTAAACACACCCATGCCCAGCTTTTTTATTACTTTTAGCAACTGTAGATTGTGGGAAGGATATCCGCCGCCTACTTGAGCAATGCCTTAGGAGGATAATTCTTCAGATTTCTCCAACTTTCATTACCCACTCCCACTTTCCTCCCTTTTATCTTTCTCTACACTATAAAATATTTCAAAGGCCTTTCAAGTTTCTTTCATATTTCCAAATTCTTTGTACAATCCAATCTTGGAGGTTTTTAAATGAGATTCTTAAAAAGTTCTTTTTTGGATTGTTTCTTTGTGATTTTATTTTGTAAATCTAAACCGCGTATAGAAATTGTTAGAATTTTTTATATTGAAACAACGTGGTTCCAAATGATAACAAATCTATTTAGAAACTCGCCTTTCATGAATCATGGGAATTCTATATGTTTAGTTTATAGAGGATGCAGCTATGTCCTTGAAATATGATGGATAAATGTTTGGGTTCATAAATCCTTGATTTAGAACGATATTCCTGAAATTTAGTGAAAAAATTTAGCTTAAAATTTTTGAAAATTGAATCTCCATTTTTTAAGTAAATCAAATTGCATGGAATTGCAAAGATCAGGAAAAATTATAAAGAGTTGCAAGAAATTGCAAAGATCAGGGAAAATTAAAAAGAGTTGCAAGAAATTGCTTGCAAGAAATTGCAAAGAATTGCAAAGAATTGTAAGAAATTACAAAGAATTGCAAAGAATTGTAAGAAATTGCAAAGAATTGCAAAGAATTGCAAAGAATTGCAAAGAATTGCAAAGAATTGCAAAGAATTGCAAATAATTACAACGAATTGCAAAGAATTGCAAATAATTGCAAAGAATTGCAAAGAATTGCAAAGAATTGCAAAGAATTGCAAAGAATTGCAAAGAATTGCAAAGAATTGCA
>JAQFXU010006529.1:0-10124 GCA_034693705.1 Spatulosminthurus flaviceps | reverse complement strand
AATCACTGTTTGTGGTCCCAAAAATCATTCCTCAGGTGTGGGAACAGTTTGTTCCTAGTACGTAAGTACATAATCACATAATCCATTTATTAAAATTAATAAAATCAATTTTTAATTTTCAAGATAATAACTATTCCTATTTTTTATTTTTTAAAGTTACCTGTTGAGAAACCAGAAAAATAATTTTTTATCGTTAAAATCCTATGAATTTGTGAGGTTTTGTATTCATTGTAGGCAGGGGGAATTGCTGTGCTCATGCTACCTCTGCAAACTTAACAATTTCAGGGATTGTCTAAGGAATTAGTTTTACTTCCTCCATATGATTGTCTTGGATGAAGGCCGAAATTTATATTTGCTTGAATTTATTTACTGTCGAGGTTCGACGCCAATAAGGAAATTCAGTACATCTAATTAAGATAATACTGTAGGTGACGCGGCGTCGCACTGCACTGTAGAAGAAGTGTAATGAAGAATGCAGAGGGATAACGCTAATAATTGATTTTTTTAAAATACAGCGTCTTTGGAAGAGCTTTTGTGAATATTTCAAAATATTGTCCGGTTTTTCCTAATCCTTACACCCCGAGATTTGAAACACTTTTACAAAAGCCCATTTAATTTTCCCCCCTCACATTATGTACATGTGTGATTTGTAAAACAACTTTCATAATTACTAGTACAATTTCACTTTTCCCTACCAACGACTTGTCTAAATAATGTCAAAATTCGGTTGAAGAACGTCCAAAATATTTTTACTCTCGTTCAGTTCGATGACTTTTAACTTCACTTAGCCATGCTTTTTTACTTGTGCAACATGATAACGGAAACTGCATATGGGGTATTGTCAGTATGTTTTAAAAAGTAAAACGATGTCAAGCCGATACATTTAAAAAATGCAAATTGCCAACCTTGGTTATAATTTGATCGTGTTTTGCATTAAATGCTTTGCAAAATAATTTTTACTCATGTTAGAGTCACCTTTTCTTTGAGTAAATGAGTTCCTGCTACCAAAAACCGCTGTTGCTCTTAGATATCCTTAAGAATGGCAAAACGTTCTTGTCCAGGCATTCAAATAAGGTCAAAAAGGGTGTTGATAGAAGACTTGATTATTTATCCTAATTTCTGCACAAAACTTATGCATTTACTTCTCTAGTTTTTGAGAACTTGAGGGGAAGGAGGAATTAATTATAAAAAATTCCTCCAAAAAGCCATAGCTGAATTACAATTTTAAAACTTTAGCAATGATTATGTTTATGACAGAAAATCAATTGAGCAATTATGGTCAATTTGAGTGCGTCACCCAAACAGGGTTGAGTAGAATTGTATTTTTATTAAACATTCCAGTCTCCATAGAGATTCCAACATAAATAACCCACACTATTTTCTGAACAAGTAGCAGCATTTCAAGAGTGAGGAAACTGATGGACAGGGGAAAAAATGAATGGATAAAAAATAAACTGAACTCGTTTTAAAGTCATAAACTCGGAAAATTCTGGAAGATCACATTTTTAGCTTCCAGATTTTTATCTACACGAAGTTTTTACAGGGACTGAAGATGTGGGGGTTGAGTTTCAGCATTTTGGATATAAATGTGAACGAAATACGTGAAAATTCAGGATACGTACGGGTACCCCCGGTTTTAGGATTCAGTCTCTCAAAAGGCTGTAAACAAATGCGGCATTCATGTACAACTGCGAACTGTTAAATTTCGACGACGATTATGAAATTAAGAAAAGGATGTTATAGTCTCATGTGTGAAGATGTCAGAGTTATCTTGCATCCGGCATGAAAAAATTCCATGAATTCGAACACGATTTCAGTTTTGTAATTTACACTGCATAAAGTTTTTACAATAAAACAAGCTAAGATGTGAAGAAAATGAGTGGAAAATGTAAGGACGTGGTTTTTGCGTCAATTTCATTCAAAGTTTGGTCATATTTGGCTAATTTTTGTTTTCGCACGTCAACTGTTTAGCAAATGTTGTGGGAAATTTAAGGTGTATTAATTCCAAAATGAACAATCCTTAAGTTGAGAAAAAATTTGAATTTTGATACTTCAGTCCGTTTGGCGAATCAATTCATTTCAGGGCAGATTATAATGATATAAAGCCATATATAAACAGTTCAATTTCGAGATTAATCCGATTTAGGCTTAATTAGTGATTCTTTATTGTCCATTGTATGGATGCTATTATTTTTGTGTAAGTCCCACGCCGATTACTGAAATTTTAAAAATAACACAAACTCTAATTACGAATATTTTCTAGCCTTTGATGGAATTTCAAGTTTAATGAGTAACATTTCAGTACTCTAAATGTGTATCAAATGCACGGTATTTTAAGCCAAAAAGCTAAAACGTGGAATTTGAACAGAAAAACACTGTACGAAGGTACGGCAGGGAATAAAAAACCATCACAAATCCTAAACACCGATTCTGCTCGAGTTTTTGAATCCCCGGCAAATTTAAAAATTAACCGCCACAAACGTTGCTCAATCTCGGTTATTCAATCCTTAGGATCCATTTAAGTTAAACATAAAAAAATTTTTCCATCAACGTTTTCTTCCTTACAAACGTAATAATAAGTCAGAGGCGGCAAGTTCTGAAAACTTATTAGCGTATTATTTGCGCTGGGCCGGGATTTTTATTAAATTATAATAAATTAAATATTCAGTAAAATTATTTAAAAGTTTGTCCTCATTTACAGAAACATTTTGGTGAGCATGTCAAATATTCAGCGGCAAATTTTCTACAAAAAAATATTGTCAAGGTAAATTTTGTCAATTTATGCTACGTTGACTCTTAAATCGTAACTTATTATTTATCGAGTTCAAATTCCACCAACACTTTTTCGATGAATTTTCAGCAGCCACAAGAGATCTTACCTTATGGAGACTTTTTCAATGTGAAATATTCGAGAATATTCGCTCAAGTTATACGCCAATTCAGGAATTCCACGCGTATTGGTTAAAAAATATTCGGTACCATAAAATATTAATGATTTAGAGTTGATGATATTTTCTAGAATTTCCTTTCAAAAAAATTTGAACTTTTATCAACTAAAAACTCTAAAAACATCGAATAGTTCATCAATGTCGGAACCATGCGCTTTAAATGGGACAAATTTTTGGATCCATCTGCCAAAATTTCACAAAACTGTCATGACCAAAAATACAAAGTTCTGCATGTACTTCGATGTTGCCTTGAATTTCTCTTTCGCTCAGCAGTCCTGTGAAAATTACTGGATAGACGAATCCCGCTGACCTTTGGCACATCCTTTACGTCGTAATTCAAATTCCATAAACGGCGTTTAGGTTCAGCAAAAAGAAACAATATTATACTTTTTCTGTTTTGTACAGATCTTGTTGCACTTATCCAACAAATGAAGCCAGAACTTGTTCATTCAATGGCCGCACTTTACCCACTCTATGGCAAATATCTAACACACATAGTTTCAATGACAATACGTTTCCGTTTTTCAATTCTTAAAATGGGCTCAACAATATCAACTAAAAGGGGTGAAGAGTGATGGCTCTTATTCCAACAGCATCGCAACTGGAAAACGAAAAACTTTTGGGACACAATTTGTTCAACAGAACTAACCGAAAATTCATCAATTTGTGTTGATTCAATCAGGAATGTTTTTGTGTAAGGTGTACCAAGTTAGACCCCGAAAAAATAATTCAAAAATTTACACTTGCTTACCCCATGCTGGGGGGAATTTTTTTCCGAGTGGCCACTGCTATTACTCACCAATGGACCGTCCGAATGAGTTGAAATTTTAAACTGAAGGTTTTAATGCAAATTCAATGAGAGTAATTTCATTTGTTTTCGGGCAAATTGACATATTCCAAAATACCGGAACACCAATTTAAGTTCGATGTTTTGGGAAATAGAAAAACAGGCCCTCGACGAATTTGAATTAAAACCTTAAGTTTTAGAACTCATTCGGACATTCCATTGCTGAGATATAGCAGTGTTCACTCGGAAAAGAGAAAATTCCGCCAGCATGGCGTGAGCAAGTGGGAATTTTTTCATTACTTTTTCGGCACCTAACTAGGTACCCCTTACATGAAAAAAAAATATTGGTCAATTTCCTCACCAACGAGTAAAGTCCTTGTCAATTCCAGTTTTACAAGCTCATTTACATTTTTTTGCAGCGTAGCGTGGGGCCTGTGATTGTTGCAAGTGAGTTCTCTCCAATTAAAGAATGTTAAAAAAATTGATATTTGGCCTCATTGTGGCCAGCATGGTAATGGATTTTGTACGATTTGGTTTATTTTAAGAAACGAGACATTCAGAAATAATATGGACATGCTCATTTTATTGTGCCCAAGCACTTTACCAATGTTTTATGTTAACGCGTCCACATAATGATGAAGAAAGATGCTTCTATTAAAGTAGTCTCAGGATGAAACAGTATAATTCCGCAAACGGCGTTAAAAGTCAACAGTAAAAAAGAAAAACCTTTGCCCACTGTATTTTCATTCCCTTTTAAGTAGATAGATAGATAAATGTTTATTGACCGATTCGACATAAGTCCTTACAGTCATTAAAGGTTTACATAATTTTACAATAATATTCCCTTCGCAGGGAATTAAATTGAGTAATAATTCTTTTTGTGTACATTCTGCATGTTGTTTGGTTAGTTCGTATAGGTAAGTTCATATAAGTACATTTTGTATATATTTTGATATTTTTACATTATATTGTTTGGTTCATATAAATATATGTTTGTATTGGGATTAAGTATATTGTGGTGCTGGGATAAGTATATCGGCGCTTACGGTGGGTTTGCTTTGTAGGTATGTAGAGGTAGGTACGTATATAGAGATCAAGCTGCTGGTGTATCTGCTATACCTGGTTCCTTCGGCTTTTTTCCATTGGTTTGTATGGATGTGTGGTGGTCTTGGGGCTGTTTCTCTCCAATTATGTATAGGGATCCACCTCTCGCCGTATAGTGTTGATCGTCTATGTATATAATAATATTTATATATTTACATGTATATAATATTTTGTTTCGTCCGAGTTAGACGCCGTTCATTTTTTTATACGAAAAACCTTTGCTGCAATTGCGCAGTTCAACGTTCTTTGCCTCGTGGAAAACGATGTTGAGGAAATACAAGAAATATTCATCGCTGCTGACAGTGTTTATAAACACATAAACAATGGACTGCCAACATTTGCGGGTGAATGTGAAATTTCAAGCCATAAACATGATCCTTCAAGTTCTTCTATTTTGAACTACAAAAAGGCTCAAGGACTATTCAACTCAGGTTTTTCCTTACATTGATTAGGATAAGGGGATTGATGGGAAAACGTAAATATCATTTATGAATCATTGGACGAATTGGCAGAGTAAATTTATTAATGAAAAATAAAATTTATTTAAAATAATTTATAACATTATATAAGATATTCATAAGTTTAGCTTCACTTAAGGGGTTAGGTTGCAACTATTTTACAATTTAACTTATTTCGTCATGTTAATTTTTTTTACTCAATACACATACGTTGAATATAAAATCTTCACTAGGGGCTTAAATGCGTCCAATAATGTCTCAAAGAATTTTAATTAATTGAACTGAATTTAATTTTCCTTCGATTGCCGCATAAAGACAACAGCAACGGCAGTAGTCAAATTTTTTAAATTAAATTGTTTATTTAGCCTGAAAGACGTTAATTGTAAATATATAATTATTGTTCCCGTAAATATCACTTACTCATTTCGGTTCCTGCTCATGGGAGCAAGTACGTCGTAAACAAAATATTTTAGATAATTTAATAAAATTAAATGTGTTTAATACCGACGTTAATAATTGCAGTACGTTTTTGAGTAATTTTTAGGTCATTCGCACCGGAGATTTTTTTATTCCGGGTGTCCTTTTCTCTGGATTTTCTTAAAGAAGTTATTATATCTTAGATTATCATATCTGAAACGAACTCTCGATTGCTATGAACTACTTGGATACATTAGGTTTAATGCTACAGTCACCAAGAAGTAAATAATTTTCTTGTTGATGATATAAGTGGAGGGCATAAGCGAATAAGAAAAAACCAAAGTAAAAAAGTATTTTATCTCTTCCAATTAAAACTACTTATTAGCCTACACCAGTATAGCATGAGACTTAACCCGGGCGACTAAAGTAAGATTTAAAAATTTCACAGACGACGTTAAGATTTAACAAAAATAATAACTATTTTTCTCCTTTTATTCCATTAGCCCTCAAGGACGTTGCTTAAGTTCAGTGCGGACATTGGAGTCGAAAGTGCTTTTAAAAATAAGTTTTGCTTAGCTTTCAAATTTAGGAGCAAAATAATCGGCATTGTTGTTAACTGGTCAATTTCAACGCAATGGGGCAGCTACCCCTGAATCAATCACTGTACCAACTGAAATTGAAACTCACTTGACATTTTCTCTACCATTAAAATATTCAAAGGAATTTAGAAATAGCTGTTTTCAATATTTCAAGAAGCTCAGGCCATTGAAAGTTGTGCATCTCCAAAATTGGCCTCTCCTTGTGAAATTGTTGTTGTTTTTCTGGACAGCACTGTAAGTTGTGGTATTTTGAGGAAATACTGAAATGCCACAAATACCAGATGCAATACGACGAATTTATTGAGAGAGTCCCATTTGGGGTGGGAAAAACCCCAATGTTCAATTTGGTGATTAATCAGATGTAGGTTAAATAAGTGTTCCTTGATTGCACATTATAGTGATGCTATTATTTTTGTGGTAGTTCCACGCTGATTATGGAATATTCAAAAGTAACTTAGCTCTTTCATCCAAGATGCAACTTATTCCTGGCCTGGGACACATCGTAAGTTTAAAAGCGGGGGTGACCTGCAGTTTGGGTTAAAAGGCAAACACTTTTAATGTGAATCAAATGCACGGTTTTTTAAACCAACAATCTAAAACGTGGAATTTTAATAAACAAATACTGTGCTAAAGTTAAAGTACGTAAGGGAATGAAAAACAAAAATCAGTCTGGCGCTACTTTTAAATACCCCGCAAGTTTTAAAATTTACCGCCATATAAGCGATACTCAGTCTATGAAATCCTTTAAAATTAAACATAAAAAAAATTCAAACGTTGCCCACCAACGGTTTTTCATTACAAGCGTAATAATAAGTCAGAGGAGGGGATAAATAATAAATTATCATCCTTATTAGCTCCTGTATCAGTCCTATTTACCCCGGAAACGTTTTTTACTTCTATTGCAATATTTTTGAGTATCCAATCTTATACTGCTAATATTTTTAATATTTGTTAGTCAATACAGTTCACCGGAATCTTTCTCTAGTGAATAGTGAATTTGAGGCTGGCAAAAGGGCCACCTTTATTACTCAGGTAATCAAATAAAATCAAAGTGTCGTAAGTTGGGGAGTAGTTTTTAAAAAATATTAAATGACGCTGCTTATTTGGCCTATGGTAGTACCCATAGGTTGAGGGACCATTGTTTTTTTACGTTACCTACTTGTACAACGTCATGGAGCATTGGTTTGAATTTCACAGTCGGCGTCTAACTACACGACTAAAACATTTTCTTATGGAATCAATCTGCCAGAGCTGGAAGACTTTTTGGAGAGAATCTGTCCGCAAGTATTATGTAGTAGAGTATTAAGCCGGAGGGATTATCACTCAGGGTATTATGTCGGAGGGTCTTACACCGGAGTTATTAAGCCGGAGGCATTATTACCGGAGGAATTAAGTCGGAGAAATTATTACCGGAGATATTAAGCCGGAGGAATTATTACCGGAGGTATTAAGTCGGAGGAATTATTACCGGAGATATTAAGCCGGAGGCATTATTACCGAAGGTATTAAGTCGGAGGAATTTTTTATCGATTTTTAATTTCACTTAGGCAAGGATTGTCAAATCGATGATTTACGTCAGTACATTAGGCTTAACGTAATGCGTAAGTCAATATAGCTATTAATTTTGTAATAGATGATTTTAGTTGAGGACGTGAGCGCGAAGGAATCAACGTAATAAATTGGTTATTATTGAGACTGGAATGAACTTGGATAGCGCATTTAATCTCTTCAAATTAATGCATTAACACTAGCTTTACCTTGACACTTTATCACCTCAGTGAATGTAACGAGTTTAACGTTATGAAAATCAATAGACGGCGTTAAGCTCTATCAAAGATAAAAAAAAATTAGTCTTCGCGCTTTATCTCATTCCATTAGCCCTCAAGGACGTTGCTTCAGTTCATTGTATTTGTATTTTGTATTTTATTTTCAAGGTCCTGAGGCTTTCGCTCATGACCCGATCATTATAGCATTACATATTACATTGCAATTTTAATATGTATGATTCTCTCATTTATAAATTCATAGTTACATCAAATTTCCACCAAACACAGTGGACAGCTTGAAGTATTATTTTTAGCTTATGTCAGGTTCAGTTCAGTGTAGACGTTAGAGCTGACGTAATTTTTTAAAATTTGTTTTCGCTTGGCTTTCAAATTTAGCGGCAAAATAATCGTAATTGAAACGTGCAATGCAAAAAATGCCGCTGTGAAATTAATTCTACATTATGTATCCGTATGAAATGCATCCAGCAATTATATTGCATGATAAATTAGAAAAATAAAAGATTCAATGCAATAACAACTTTTTGATATTAAAAATCAATAATAATTTAGGTAACTACGGCGAAAAGACAGCCTTCATAGTTATAGTCGCTAACAACATTTTAACAATCGAGGTAGTTTAAATAAAACTTAAAACGTATCTTCCGCTTCCTAGCTCCAGTAAGCGTAGCCTTCGCGGCTAAAAAATTGCCAAACTCCACGGGGAGGAAAGCACAATCTACCGTGGTGGAGGTCCTATCATAGGACTTCAACCCTATGACCTTCCTCGTAACCACAATCACAGAAACGCACAAAAATAACAAGATTCGCAACTCACAATCACAGAAACTAAATGTGAATGAAGCCCAAAAGCCGCTAAGCGACTAGGGCTCTTCCCATTTCCAATAAAATCATAGTTTCACCTTCCCGCACTCAAGAAGGTGCAATTTTTAGAGGTTTTCAACCTCTGGTAGCTACCACAGTCTTGGATGTGATAACATCCTTGTGGTGAGAACCCCTTTAAATTTAGGTAGTTTGAATATAACTGAAAACGTTTCTTCCGCTTGCTAGCTGAATTGAGCGTAGCCTTCGCGGAGACTGTTGCAAAGAAAAGCTTGAATTTACGATTTATATAACTGACCGTCCACCACGGGGAGGAAAGCTCACTCTCTACCGTGGTGGACGTCCTATCATAGTAGTGAGTGCGGTTCCCTCCCTATGATAGGGTTTGCAACTCACAATCACAATAAAACTAAATGTGAATGAAGCCCGAAAGCCGCTAAGCGACTAGGGCTCTTCCCATTTGCAATAAAATCATAGTTTAACTTTCCCACATTCTAGAAGGTACAATTTTTTGAGTTTTTCAACCTCTGGTAGCTACCACAGTCTTAGATGTGATAACATCCTTGTGGTGAGAACTCCTTTAAATTTAGAAAGTTTGAATACAACTGAAAACATTTCTTCCGCTTGCTAGCTCAAGTGAGCGTAGCCTTCGCGGTTACCATTGCAAAGACAAGCTTGGTGACACGATTTATATAACTGACCGTCCACCACGGGGAGGAAAGCACACTCTCTACCGTGGTGGTGGTCCTATCATAGTAGTGAGTGCGGTTCCCTCCCTATGATAGTGTTCGCAACTCACAGTCACAAACTAACTAAATGTGAATGAAGCCCGAAAGTCGCGGCGCGGCTAGGGCTCCTCACATTTCCAATAACATCATAGCTTCACCTTCCCGCACTCACGAAGGGGCAATTTTTAGAGGTTTTCCACCTCTGGTGGCTACCACAGTCTTGGATGTGATAGCATCCTTGTGGTAGGAAGCCCTATAAATTTAGGTAGTTCGAATACAACTGAAAACGTTTCTTCCGCTTGCTAGCTCAAGTGAGCCTAGCCTTCGCGGAGACTGTTGCAAAGAAAAGCTTGAATTTACGATTTATATAACTGACCGTCCACCACGGGGAGGAAAGCTCACTCTCTACCGTGGTGGACGTCCTATCATAGTAGTGAGTGCGGTTCCCTCCCTATGATAGGGTTCGCAACTCAAAGT
>JAQFXU010006528.1:0-10124 GCA_034693705.1 Spatulosminthurus flaviceps | reverse complement strand
AATACGAAATACAAAATACTTGAAGTATTTCAAATACTATTTGAAATAAAGTATTTTGAAAATCTCCACACCTCTGGATAGGAGCCTGTTAATTGGAATTCGGATCTTGAATAAATTATCTTTTTATTAGGAAAATTAGTGTTAAATGGGTCTAGGACAACTCATCCAGAAACTTTCTCAACCAGTGATTCCAAAGAAAACTTTTTTAACCAAAAACCATTTTAGCCAAATGAAATTCATCCAAAATAAGTTCAACCAGTAACTTTTTTAACCAAAAATAATTTTAGTCAAATAAAATTCCTCCAAAATAAGTTCAACCAGTAACTTTTTTAACCAAAAACAATTTTAGCCAAATAAAATTCAACCAAAATAAGTTCAACCAGTAACTTTATTAACCAAAAACAATTTTAGCCAAATAAAATTCAACCAAAATAAGTTCAACCAGTAACTTTTTTAACCAAAAACAATTTTAGCCAAAGAAAATTCAACCAAAATAAGTTCAACCAGTAACTTTATTAACCAAAAACAATTTTAGGCAAAGAAAATTCAACCAAATTTATTTTATGACAAACTTTTTAAACCAAAATAATTTTTATCCACATAAAATTCAATCAAAACATGTTTAACCACAAATATTTTTAGTCTGAAGCAAAGTTAGCCAAAATAGCTATGTTGAGACACTTGTGCTGCCACTGTTCTCAGAGGGCGGTATATTAAGAAACTAGTATTAAAGCCCTGCTACGCAGGGGTGGGGCGGGGGTTGTTCAGCCCACTACGTGTGCGGGGGAAGTTGTATATATATAATCCCGTGGGTCACTACAGCCCATTGCAAAAGGGAGGCGGTAAGATATCCTTGCTTGACAGACCCATCATGTGGTAGTTTTGCGGAAAAAATTAAAACTGCAAAATAGTCAGATGAGGACACCACGATTTGACGGTTAATGATATGATGCTATTTGTCAGGAACCTTGTCACGCTCAAGGGAAATATCATATAAAAGATATGCAAATCTTTGTTGGACTGAATACTGTAGCTGTATGGTACTCTTACAGTCTGAGAACCGCGTTTTGCCATTACGTAAATAATTAAGTATTTGGTGTCAATAGCTATTATTAGGCTAAAATTTTGTATAAACTCCATCCCTTTCCTGGATGAATTTTGGATGAATTTAATTTTGGTTAAAATAATTTTAGATGAAAAAGTTTTTGGTTAATTTGGTTTGGGCTGAATTGTTTTTTGGTTAAAATACTTTGGATGAAAAAGTTTTTGGTTAACTTGGTTTTGGATGAATTTATTTTTGGTTAAAATAGTTTTGGATGAAAAAGTTTTGGGTTAATTTGGTTTGGCCTGAATTGTTTTTTGGTTAAAATACTTTGGATGAAAAAGTTTTTGGTTAATTTGGTTTGGGCTGAATTGTTTTTTGGTTAAAATACTTTGGATGAAAAAGTTTTTGGTTAACTTGGTTTTGGATGAATTTATTTTTGGTTAAAATAGTTTTGGATGAAAAAGTTTTGGGTTAATTTGGTTTGGCCTGAATTGTTTTTTGGTTAAAATAATTTTGGATGAAAAAGATTTTGGTTAACTTGGTTTGGTTGAATTATATTTGGTTGGAATCATTGAATGAAAGCGGTTTTGGATGAGCTGTCCGGCTCCCCGATCGTGTAGTTTGGGTGGAAAAATTATTTTTTCCTTTTCATGAGATAACTACTTAACTCTTTAACCAATTTTAATGAGGATTTTTCTTTCTGAAAATCTTGGATGGATTTCTATATATGTTTGTATATACATGTAGGTAATAATTAATAAGCGAACTTAAGAACTTGCCAAGTTACCTTCTTCCGGTCTTCAATTAAGTTGATAAGGAACAAATGGATTTCGTAATCAACACATTAAAAGTAAATAGCTGCCTACATACAAAATCAGACATTTACGCATGAATAGAACATCAATTTGCTTTCCATATGTATGACTATACTTAAATTGTAATTCAGGATGGCGTAGTGAAATTAATTTCACTGATGGGCATTTTTTATCTCTCGCCCTTCCCCCGTCTAAAGCTTTAAACACTCGTCATCACCTCGCTAAGAGCGCGAAATTTCTCTTCTGTGTGTTGTGCCACCCCTCAATCCTCACGAGGACCAAATTGCAATTTCAGTCCTCGCACTCCACACCAAAAAAGGTAATCTAGAAGTTATAATACTCCTTCGTGAGGCTTTGCCCAGCTCTCAACCTCGCCCTCAACTTTAGGGTTGTGATTTTTAGATGCCTCGAGAAAGCACTCTCGCCTTCATCTCCCAAAACTTGAGAGCGAGGCATGAACTGGATCACTCGTGAGGCTGCCCATCAGTGATTAATTTGCATGATAATGGCTGACAAAGCAAATTCAAGTGATAACTAGAAACCTCACCAGTCACAATGTGGCTGGAAAGTCAGGCGGCACAAAGCAAAAACTTCAGCGCGGCCTCTTGAGCTGTTGCTCGTGCGCACAACTGAGAGCAGACGATGGAACGAACGAACCAAGACGACTCGGCCTATTTACATATATACTTAGTATTGATTTTTATGCACGAAATCAACGGGTATATTTGTATAAGTACACGAGACAAAGCGAGACGTATTATCCGAATACAAAAAGCATAGAAAGTGTCCAATATAAACGTATTAACTTTTCCCACAATGAGTTTGTTACCTGACACCACTAGCTCATGTGGTTTTACAGTTCTTGTTGGCAATCCATAACGGATTTTTTTTAAACATATGAACCATACCCTTGAAAAAGTAGTCCATAGGGAGAAGAAACCAGCATAAAAGTCTTACTTGAAGTTCTTGAATTCCGACTATTTCATCCAACGAAGAATCCTGGGAAGACAAAAGATGAGCGGAAAAAAGCTACACTCATGTAGCTACTGTGACTACAAAACGCCGAGAAAATCTGACATGCCTGCGCATGTACGATCGCATACCGGGGAAAAGCCTTTCAATTGTGATAGTTGTAACTACAAAGCAGCCACTAGCTCCGGCATGGCAAAGCACAAGAAATTACATGGAGAAATAGAGAAACCACATAAATGTGAACAATGCAGCTTTCGCGCCCCTACGCTGTCTCAGCTTCGTTACCACCAAAGGAGACACACGGGTGAGAAGCCCAATTGCTGCCATTTCTGCCCATACAAGACGGCAAGTGTGAATAATCTACAGAAGCATGTGAGAATACATATGGGTGACAAACCATACACATGTGAAATTTGCAAATATTCCGCTGCAACCAAAAATGTTTTGGATATCCATGTAAGAAAACACACGGGAGAAAAGCCCTATAAATGCGACATCTGTGGTTTCACTTCCGCCCATCCCCCCGTTATCAAAACACACATGAAAACCCACACAGGTGAACGGCCCTATTCTTGCGAATTCTGTGACTACGAAGCAGCGCGTAAAGAGGCGATGAGATTACACCTAACCATTCACACTAAGGAGAAAGCTCACAAATGCAAATACTGCGAATATCGTACATCCCGTAAGACCGACTTGCATTACCACATCCGTGTACATACTGGCGAAAAGCCATTTTCTTGCAATTATTGTAGCCATACAGCAGCTTCTTCAAGTGCTGTTAAAGCTCATTTGAGAAGGAGGCACAGCCATAATAAGCCATATAAATGTGATCACTGTAATTACTGCTCTACAAATCCAAGTGATTTAAAAAGTCATCTGAGCGTGCACACGGGAGAAAAGCGCTACATCTGCAAGCAGTGTGAATTCAAAACATCGAGTAAATACTATTTCGGTTGTCATTCAAAGAGCCATTCTGGATCTCACCCATTTCAATGCAAATATTGTTCTTTCGGATCCATTGCAAAACTTCACGTTTCCAGACACCAGAATAAATACCACACACCATAGCTTCTTTTGACTAGCAAGTTTTGCAGTTGTTTACCTCTTCTATCCATTTGAATTTTAAGTTGGTTCTGTGGTTTGAGTGGCTCATTCATGTTCACCAACGCTGAAGAAATTATGTATTAAATCAAGGATTTACTTTTACTTAATAAAAAGTTTCATTAAATTAAAAAATCGGAACTATGTATGTTCACGTACAGAATTTCAAATCTAATTTTTACGATGCTTCTAATAGAATTTATAGAATGTAAAATTATTATAATTGAAACTACAGTTAATTATTGATGCTGTGTAACCTGCTGGCCCATATTATTCCGTGAGTGAGCGAACTTATAAGAAATTGCGACTTAGAATTCTGCCTGTTTTTACAGTTAATATAATATATACATAAGTAACGCCCAGATGATTTCATAACACATACAAAATATGGTGCTGGCTTAATGTGTATAGAACGAATGTTTGCAATAAAAGGGTCATACATTTTCATAATTTTTAGTAATAAACTTGAGCAGTAGAAACAGTACGGTGTTCAAGTTCAAACGCAGAAAGGCTTTTCTGCTAATTCCATAATAGTAACTCTAGAAGCAATATTGTTGGCAATAGACACGCTGAGAAACAGTGGCACTTATCAACTGTAAGCAGTGTAAAATTTAAATTGCTTCAACATATAAGTTGTTCAAATTACGAAATTAAAACGACTGATTTAGCGTTTTAAAAAGAATCCTGGAAAGTTACAAATTAAGCTTAGGAGAGAAAAAAATTGTGGAGGGTAGGAAGCCGGAGAAAACATAAGCATAATAATTATTATTTACTTGAAAATATATTCTTGAAATAATTCCGGCTGATTTCTAAAAAGTGAAGAAACCTGGAAAGATGAGTGAAAAAACGTTATACTCCTGTAGCTACTGTGACTACAAAACTTGGAGGAAAAATGACGTGTCTAAACATATTCGATCACATACGGGCGAACATCCTTACAAGTGTGCTAGTTGTGACTTCAAAGGAACCTCTAGCTCTGCTGTGGCGTGTCACAGGAAAACGCACCGTGAAAAAGAAACACCACATAAATGTGGAGAATGCAGCTATTGTGCCCCTACGCTGTATCGGCTTCGTCTCCACATGAGAATACATACGGGTGAGAAACCATACAGATGTGAAATTTGTCATGTTTCCTTTGCAGCCCGCCATACATTGGCTCAGCACGTAAGAATCCACACGTGTGAAAAACCCTATGCATGCGACGCCTGCGATTTCACTTCCGCCTATCCCTCCAGTATAAGAAGGCATTTGATAACCCACAGAGAGGAAAGTCCGTTTTCTTCCCAACTTTGTGACGACGCAGCATCGAAAAGAGATCCGATGCTATTCCAGGTAACTACTCCTAAGGGGGAAAAACCTCACAAGTGTACACATTGCGAGTATCGTACAACACGTAAGGACACCTTAGTCCAACATATCCGTGTACATACTGGGGAAAGGCCATATTCTTGCAATTATTGTAGTCACAGAGCGTCTGGTTCAGGTGCTATGAAGGACCATATGAGAAGGCACACGGGGGATAAGCCATATAAATGCGAACACTGTAATTATTGTGCCACAAGATTAAGTGATTTAAAAAGTCATCTGAGCGTGCATACTGGAGAAAAGCGCTACATCTGCAGTCAATGTGATTACAAAACTTATAGTCCATCTACTTTTGGGCGTCATTCAAAAAACCATTCTGGATCTCGCCCATTTCAATGCAAATATTGTACTTTTGGAACCCATGCAAAGCATCACATTTCAATGCACCAGAAGAAATGCCATGGCGTAGCTACGTTGAAAACAAACACGAAATAGTTTTGCCTCTCTGAGTGGTTGTCTCTCTGAACCTCTTTATTATTGCATGGATTTAAGTTTAATAGCTTGCTTTGTTCACTCTTCGACAAGTTAGTGAGGTAAGCTATTGTTTTGAAAAGAATGTATATCAATTTTATTTAAAATCGCTCATTTAAGTTTAGGTGTTCGACATGAAAAAACATAATGTTAATGTTCTAACACATTAATAAATCGGAATCTGTTTGAATCACTGAAGTTTAATTGTGAATTTTACACATTATAAATTATAACTACTGTAAATTATTGTTGGTATTTCAGAGTAATGCCTTATTTGCATTGTAAAGGGTAAATGAATTGAAGAGCTTTCTTCAGGCGAACTAAAACTGATTCAATTTGGATATTATATAATTATCATTTTGCCTTGTCTGCTGCGGTTGAGCTGTGCTGAGAAATTGACACGGAATTATTATTGTAACAAAGGTTTACATTCAAAATGGTGCTGAAAATTTGCCCTGTATTAAATGTATGAAATGGTTTCGGACGAATGAGTTGTTCAAAGATTTTTTGGACACGTGTCCATCAACGTTTTCAATATTTAAACAAATAACAGTTAAAACAAATAGTAGTAAATAGCTTAAACAAATAACACAAACAACGGTCTAAAAAAGTTAGGGACGAATATTTTTTCCCACAAATATTTATCAACCCGTGCACTAATTTGAATATCATATCTGAAAGAATAAATTGGCAATAAAGGATACGTTATGAACCCACATTAATTTATGAAATGTTTTCAACTACTTTCCGTACACCGCTCAATAACTATTTGCCTAAGTATTTCTCATTTTGATTTAAAGAATTAAATTGGAAAACAAGCGAGAGTTGTATGATGTGAAGAAATTGTCAATAATTGGATTTTTATTTTTCTGAACTTTGGGTAATAATTGCGGATTGATGAGACTTCAAAATATTTTCATTAGTCAAAACTAATTGCCAATATATCGTCGGCTAAAGTGCAAAAGGGGCTATAATTTTGTAACGTTATGGGAGAAACGAAAGTATAGCCCCTTTTGCACTTTAGCAGATGATATGTTGAAAATTCCGTAAATCCTAGTGTCTGATTATGAGTAAATTTCAAGTTGAATGAATGGGCGTTATACATAGTTTCGAAGGAGCTACAAAATCTGTGCACTGTGTGAACGAACTTGCCAAGATTGTGGGAGTGGGAGAGGAAATGGACCCATTTTGACCTGTTTGTTTCAGGAGTTGGAACTTCCTTCGGCTATAGCCCTTCTTTTTTGGAGGGATTTTTATTTCTTGGGACAACTGGAGGAATTGTTGCGCGTTGCGATCTTGTTTAATTTCTACGACTAATCCTATGCCTACGAACAATACATTCCCGCGTCCTTCCAATATTGATAACTTTTTGAAAAATATTAATTCTTTGTTGTATTTTTCTGCTTCTAAAAATTGTATTCCAATTAAAATACTACGTGAGTTACAATTAGGGTAAATATTGATATTTTATTGAAAGTTGTTGAAACAATTGTTATTAAGAGAGAGTTATAGATATTACGGGATTACCCATTCACCATATCATTCTTATGTTCAAGTCTATTTCGCAAAGTTGTTGCTTTAAGAAGCATAATAAAGTGAAATCAGCTCTCCAAGCTCGTACATTGTCATTTTTGCTTAGCATTGGGAAAAAATTCGAATGAATTGTCATGGCATTACCAAAGTGTACAATAAAGTTTCCTGCAAAAATTATTTTTATTACGGTGGCTTTTCTCATTGTAACGTGGGCAATTATAGGAAATCTTAGATTAAACGTGGGGAATCCTCTAACCAAGGACATTCTTCAAAGCGTAAGACCTCTTAGATTTGCAACATCGTCGTATCCAAGGGATCCCACTGATTCTGTCACGCATTTTCGACTCGTGTACATATTCTTAATATCCAGATATTTCCAAGCTTTAAAAAAGAAAATAATTCTTGTCAACCACCAAAACGGATTCTTTTTTGGACCGCCTACTTTGAAGGCCGTGAGCTCCAGGATTTCAGTATTTTCCAAGATGAAGGGAATGAGATGAGTCAGAAATCCATTTGTAAATTTCATTGCGAATTTACAACAAACAGATCCTTGATCAACTCAAGTCACGCCGTCTTGTTTCATGGGAAAGATTTGAAACCTTTGGAAATGTATATATTAAAATTATTTAAATATTTTTCTTTCGTCATTTACCGTATATAAACGTATTTTGGATGTATCACATGCTTGTCAACTACCTATGGTTTTCGTATTAAAATAGACGATGGAAAGCCTAACTTAATAATAAATGACGTCTTTTTTCAGGTCCAATTTTTCTAGACCATTCCAACCTCGGGGAAAGAGAGAAAGTCCCGTGGACCTTCCCCAGCAAAGAATGAGTGATCAATACTGGATTTTCTACATCCACGAATCCCCGATTTTTAGTGGGACTTTATTGAAGGATTTCGATAACATTTTTAACCTAACGGTGACATATAGAACTGATTCGGATATCTACGCACCTTACAAGCAATTGCTAAAACATAAAGAGAAACTAAATAATTATTCAATAAGAGAAAAACCCGAGGAGATTTTAAAAGGGTAAGAAAAAAGAGTAATAAGTCTTAATTGGCTTGAAAAAAAATTTTTATCGTTCCTTGGATTTGTTTTTCTTATTTCCATTAGAAAACCCAAATTAGTTGCGTGGATTGTTTCGCACTGTACATCTCAGAGCTTCAGAGCGGAATTAGTGCTCAAACTTGGAAAATATTTACCAATTGATGTTTATGGCGCTTGTGGGAAGGAAGGTTGTCCTGAAAAAAAGCCTGGTCAAACAAATTGTTATAATCTAATTGGGAAATCTTACAAATTCTATTTGGCATTGGAGAACTCCCTCTGCCAGGATTATGTGACGGAGAAGATGTTCAATGCTTTGGATGCTGGGATGGTTCCGATTGTGTATGGCGGGGCTGATTACCTTCGTCATGCCCCAGAGGGCTCTTTCATCAATGTCCATTCCTTCCCTTCTATCAAGGCTCTTGCAGATTATATTTTAATGTTGGATCAAAATCCTCACGAATATCTCAAATATTTTGAGTGGAAGCAGAAATTTTACGTGGATCACGTCTTCGGTTTGGCAAGGGCTTGGTGTACTCTTTGCGAGAAGCTCACGACAGGGGATTTACCTCGACAAAAAGTTATCAAGGATTTACAAGACTGGTGGCATTACAAAGAGAATTTTTCTGCCTGCAGTTCACCCAAAATGTCATGGATTTATGAAGATGAAACAATTTTAGACACTAATATTGGCTTTACCCAGAAATTTGACTTTGTTATGTTTAATCCAGTAATTTAACTTGAGTCATTTTTTAGCCAAAATGCGAAATACCGTAAATTGCTCAGTCCAATATTTTTTGGAAGTTTATATTTGTTATTAAAGGCATGAATAAAAAAAAATTGACATGATTGAAAAAATGTATAACATTAGAGCTATTAGAGCTGGAGCTGGCGCGTCAGTCACCAAATCTCCCGCCAAACATACTGGCCTCGAAACTGAACTTGAACTCTTCGGAAATATTTTGTGTATGGAATGAAAGATAATCCCTCAACCTCGCTTGCACTACTTACAATGTTACAATTATTATTATTTATCCTCATATTCGCTATACGACTTAATTTATTCAAATGCCTTAAGCCACAACGAAACACTTGTGCTTGCAAAAAAAGCAGTTATTCACGTCACTTTTAATCATAAAAACTTACCGAGCACGTCCTCTTCAATACTCTTCATCCTTTCTTAATATCTTAGGCTATAAAATCCCTCACAATTTCCAATATCTTTTGTCATTCAACCCAACACTGTGAGCTCCAGTTTGTGTCCGAGGATTCCAAAGAAGATCATTTCTACAAGTGAGATATTTATTTTATTGATTTTCACTAGTTTATTGTAGAAAATAAGTGTATTCTCAATTTAAATATTGGGCATAATCTTGGTCAATGAATTTTTACTCGTTCATTTAAACCCCAAACTGACTCAAATAATAAATCCGTTTTTATCAAAACTATATAGCTTCATTTACACCCTTGGAAATCCTTGCTGTGAAAGGAAGACGTTATCAAATCAGAGGAATTTGGAACATTTGTGAACGATGATTAGGATCTGGCTTAAACTTCTGTTTGTTCCGGTACTATTTTGTTGGTTTATTAAAGGCTCAGACTGTGCCCGGGAAGATACTGTGGGTTAGTGAAAATATCATTTATTTTAATAATAAATTATTACGAAGATGAGTTTTTTTTATGACTGCACTGGCAAGCTTTAGAATTTACAACTTTTGAAAATTCGCTTGCTTAAAAAAGAATCTAGGTATGCGTTTGCTCACCT
>JAQFXU010006527.1:0-10126 GCA_034693705.1 Spatulosminthurus flaviceps | reverse complement strand
ATATGTAAGTTTATTTAAGATAGGACGAATTGAATAATCTCAAGGTTTCATATGGTTGCATGGTCTTTCAGTCATCTCTGCTGTTCATGGACAGGCGAGGTTATTTGAAGGGAAGAATCTATTAATGCACATTTCCTGTCTGTGTGTTGGGCTATGCTTCAGTTCAAGTCTTGCAGCGGGTAGAGTAGAGTGAAGGCTTTTATACAACCATAGTCTTCATTTCAGGTATCCTTGTTGCTGTTTTGCTGGAACCGCGGTAGTCTTTCTACACCAGCTCCTGGGTAGTTCCACCATAGTATAGCACACAAAACACAGGACTTACTCCCTATAAGGCTCAATAAAGTGAATCTGGGGATTTATTTGCACAGGGTTTACCCAAAAACAAACTGTTACCCATGATCTTAAGTTAAAAACTGGTAAGTCATGTTTTTTTCAAATCAAAACATGTCAAGCGTTCGCTTTGTCCTTGTTCAAACTCCTTCAACTATCTGCCTGTTGATTAACTCCCCGAAAAATTTCAGGTTCCCAGTTGAGTAGCACCGAACTTACAAAAAGTCAGGGGAATTAACAGTTCCTTCTCCTGCAACCGCTTAAAACATAGTGAGTTGAATTAAATTATATTTTTTATTTTAAAAAAGTACTATTGTTTTTATCACAACCCATAATCTCAGTGTTTGCAGTAGCAAACGTTTAATGTACATGAATTTAAATGTTGTTTTTTTACACACCGTGCCTTAGGAATACAAATGTCATCCCTTAAGTGCCACGTAGCTCTCCTTGTAGGACTAAGCTTCTGGCTCCACGCTCAAGTAGACTGTGCAATTGACTACCAGCAAACTGCCAAACCTAAAGTTGTTAGAAGAGAAGATTTAGATTCGAAATGGGATAAACCTGTACTAGTTGTCAGAGGCGTAAATATTCCTGGCCACCAAGGAAATAGCACGCACCCGGTGGATCACGAGAACTCTTATAAGTTTACCAGAACTGGATACATTATTATTATTCTAACGTGCTTGTTTGCCGCTGTTCTATTTTGGTTTTGCTGTGTTAAACTTGTGAGCATGATGAAGGCTTACAGATTAGGTAGAAGGCAACAGGAAATGAATGAACTTGAAGAAAGGTACAAACCAATATCTCCGAGGTTATTGGCCCATGACGCTGCATCACAACCCTAAGGGTATAAACAGTCTGATGAATTTTAATAGAGACTGTTAATGATATAATTCTCACATTCCTCACATCCAAATATAAGGGGGTTTGAAATCCCTGAGATATTTAGATGTAATCTCAACGGCAGAAGTATTTCTATGTAAACTTAAGTTCCTTATCCCAAGTAATTTTCTTATACTCGTAGTTGTAGCAAATAAGATGATTATACAATCTTATATAATTGTTTGTATACTGAATATGTTAATTTTACCATTTTTATATGATATTTTTCATGACACAGACCCCTCTATTTTTCCTGGCTTGATAAACCTGTAATAAATGATTGTTAATTAGCACCTGAAATATTGTTACTAATAATTGTTATAAGAAAATACCTTACTATATCTTCCGCCAAAAACTTTTTACTATAAAAATATATGCTCTCATGCATGTTATCATGGTTATCATAATATTAGGTGGCAATTTTTCCAAATGACATTCTTTGTAGAATTATTAGGATAAGCCTAAAGCACTCTGCTATGGACTCCCTAGTTTTAGCTCTTCTCTACGAACCACCATACATATCTATTTTAAGCTCATTATTAATGATTAACTATGTAAAGTCATGAAAGTGCACGGTGCATTGGAATGAACCTTGAAAATGACATTGCTTGCATTCATATTATTTTCAAATGCGTTTTTATTCTTGTCTGATAATAATGGCGTACAGCTACAAACGGCATTTTTATTGTATAATGCTTGATATTTTATATATAGTAACAATATAATAATAATAATTATTATTAATAATTTAACCTTCATCATTAAATGTTATATAGGTACTGCTTGGTTATCTACCTCGCTTGAAAAGGCTTACAAGTACAAGCTATATATTTTTCATACATTTTTTCTTATTTACTCTTATTTACTCTTACTATAAGTATATATGAGATACTTTAATTAAACCATAATCTAACAAAATAGTATGGAGCAATAATTATGACTATTATTAACATTATAGATAAAATTCTTCATCTGAATAATATAACAATATTAGACCTGTATACAATAATGATGCGATTTTTCTTTCTTTTTTTTATACCATAAAATGCTGGTGACTCATCAGTGCAGACGTATATATTATGTGTATACTCACGTATGTAGAAATAAAATTTAATTTCGTTATTATTAAATATAAAGAAAAGTACTAAAAGATTGGTAAACCAGCAATCTACATTCTATATATGGATAAGTATACAATTTATGTCATAATAACTCTTCATAAGGATTTATTTTTGTTCCACCTTTTGGAAATAATTTTTCATGTACTACAAGTACAATATAATTTTTTATGTGTAACAATAATTCATTTTTAATAAGGTAATTTTGAGTCTATATACCTTGGCTAAAATGCATTACTATTTTATTGGTATATGTATAATGATAATAATAGTACATAAGGTATATGTAGATGTGCATCTGCATGTATTTCATTCTCTCACAATTTCAAATTATGATGTAATACTTTACTATTCTTTATACATTTTTATTATTGTGTATTTTTTTAGCATAGCACTTAAGTATACACAGAAGTACATATGTTTTGCATCCCTTAAATTTTTTCTACCCTATTTTTCCCCCGATATTTTTTTATTTTTATTGTGCAAAACATAAGGAACGATTGATTTTAAAATCATTATTACTCTTATTACATACCTGTATACATTTGCAATTGAAAATAATAATAATAATTTTTTATCATCACAATATAAGTTTTCATTGAAATCAATTTAAAGGATAAAATTATACAGAAGATAATTACTATATAATGTTATATAGTAATATTTTTAAAAGGTATGAAATGAATGGGATTCAACGTAAAAATATTTCCAGAGTCAGACTTTTCATTTTTCCCAATATTTCAACAGCGTTTTTATCTTGTAGGGGAGTTTTTCTAAAGTTCTATTTGTTCTAAAGGGTTTGTTTGAATAGGAAATGAAATGGAGAGCAGGGAAGAGGAAATAAAATAATGATATAAAAAATTTTCAGGTTTTTAAACTACCCTAATAATTACTGGAATTGGAACAAGAGCGGAAAGGAAGAGTATGTATTATTTAGGTATAGGGATGGGAAAATTAAAATGTCCTTTAATTAAGGACGTTGCTTAGTCAACGGGTTTTTAATGGAGATTTGACGAATTTTGCTATGTACACTAAAATGAGTGCGAAGAAGAAGAAAACGACTATTTCTACAGCGCAGGGCTACATATCTATAGGTTAGCTATAAAAAAGGTTTTCCCTCTAAGTTCAAGGATTTTAGTAGCATTATTACAGCGCCATTCAATGCATTACATCACATCCGATTAGTTACCTCGCAGAAGGTCTCCCTTTCATAAAAGTACATGAAAACATAGAAGTGAAATGCCTATAAAGATATTTAATAATATTACTAGTGATCATATATGTTCGGTGTCATGTAATATAGCGTAGTTGTGTACCTATAATAAATAGCACCCAAAACAATGATATCAGAAGTGAATCCCTAAGGCCACTCAAGTTACAATAATTTATATACATAGACATGGAAAATGTAAAACACGTGGCTCTTATCACAAGTAGACGGGAACTATGAATGAAAACGCGGACTTCTTGTATTTCTTTCTTTCCTCATTTTTGAGTACAAACACACTAATCATATGATAAAACATGCTTAAAATTACTATCATCCTCAATTTTACAAATAAACCCTATTCATATAATTATTATATCTTAATTTACACCCAAATCTCACCAGTTGAAGGATAACTTTTTAAAAAAAAACATTTCAATTTTGTGCACAGCCATACAAAATACTACATAGTAAGTATAATTAAACAGGATAGTTTTTCATTGTGAAGATAATCATTTATGTGGTCCCCTAAATATTTTTTTATGTTATCTCAAAGAATTTTGTCATCAAGTATGGTTTTGTGACCAAAATCTGATATTACTTTGTTAACAAATATTAAATAATTTTTTAATACATGCGAAATTTGCGTTCAGTAATAGAGTAATATTTTGTATAAATTTGTCTGTATACAAAGAACATTGGAACGGCTTTTGCATATTATCAATAAATGTTTTTCCAACACAATCCAAAGGCAACCATTCCATTATACATGCGTGTGTCATAACCATGAATAAATGCCTTGACGCTTTTTACCTCCAACAACCCTATTTCAAATAAACTTCCAAGCTTTATCTATAAATTATATCTACTCCGGTCTTTTTATACATGCAGAAAAATTTGAATTGCACCGCCAACCAAATTAGACAATTTTACTCATCCCCTCCCTATACAACTTACACCAACATATTTAACATGGAAACACTACTAAAAATATCACTGACGGAAAAAAAGTCTTTTATATTGACAGAGTACGTATATAAATTAGTACTGTAGCATATGGAAAGGTGTAATTAACAATTATTATTTTCAATTAATGGAGTATTTATTCAATAAAATAATAATAATTATTTTACTGCATTAATTATAGTAACAATTCCAAATCCAACCACTAATTTTCAAGGGATATAAATATCGCATCACAGCCAGCAATTACCTGTGCTTTTTAGTATACTGGATATGGAGACCCAAAGAAGCACGAAGGATTAATTTTCCCATTAAATGCAAATTATTCATTAAATCTTCCATTGGCTTAATGGTGCTATTTTTTATTGATTTTTTACCACCTCCCTACTGCAACTAATGGAAACGTTGTGCCTTTCCTAAATTCAGAGCTTTTATAATTTGACTACCGAGAATTCATATACAGATTCATTTGCTCTAAATGAGTTCCCATGTATTTTAATGGGATTCATTAAATTACTAATAAAATTACCAATAATTTTATATGCACCAAGGTTACAGAGACAGGTAATAAATTGTTCTTAACTCCAAATCAATATCAATTTTCCCACTTTTAGCATCATAATTTTTGTGCACCTCTCCAACGTCATTACATTGCCCATGTAATTATCCTTTACTTCCGTGTAAGGCTATACGTACAACATGTACATAGATCATGACCAATTTCTTACATATATATATATATATATATATAATATTGGTGGATCCTATAACTCTCCAGTCCCTATTTATAAATAATGGTACGAATTTCGTAGTTATCTCTTGCATAGAGCTGCTTTTTTAACAAGATTTATCTAAGGCATTTGTGTGTGTATGTGTTATTACATAGGGCAAAGAGTGCAAAAATGTCGGGTTCAAATTCATCAAAAATCCTTATAAGAGGGAAAAAATTATTTTATACTCTTCAATAAAACTTCCCCTATAGTCTTGTGCTTCTCCTCTCTTATTAAATGTCCATATTTACAATTCTGAATTGAAAAAATCCCTTTGGTCTCCAAATTTGATCCATTTTTAGAAAAGTTACAGTGTATAGAAATTCAAATGAAAAAATCCACTTGAGAATTGATGAAATTAAAAAACTGGTTGGTTTTTATATAGTAGTTACGAATTACGAATTTAAAACTTGTGTCTCATTTTGTTATTTCCCGCCAACCTATATCCAGCGCACCATGTGTTACTCCCGACCCACCTTTTATTACTACCGTAAAAAGATTTAGTGTGTCTACGTTATAATAAATCTAAATCAAACCTGGGAATTAAAACGAACGTATAGCAGCTGCTGTTGGAAGGATTTAAGGCTAATTTTTTTTATTATTAATTTTACACAGCAATAATTAATTAATAATGCTAAAAAAACTAAAACTAAATTTTAATTAGTATTTACTAACAAATGTTTTCAGATATATTGGAAATTCTTTGCGATTTTTATCATCCTGTATTATTTTTAAGTATGAGCGCATGCGCAAGAATTCGTAATAATTTTAAAGGCGGCTCAAGTATAGTGACTGAAGCTAAAAATTCATACAGGCTCTTAATAATAATAAATTCCTTAAAATTTACATGATTTTAAATCTTATTGAGCTTTCCTACTTAAAAATTCTAAGGATTTTTTTTACTATTATTTTGTGAGGTGGGGGGGGGGGGGGTGGGGCGAGAGGGTGGTACTTTAAAAAGGGATTTTCGAGATCGACGAAAAAAAGCTATAGAGTAATTATTTTTTAGGACTTTAACATTATAATATTTAGACGAGCTATATAATTTAAATAACTAAATGTTTTTACCATTTTTTTTACCTTCTCATCATCATCATCATTTGAAAATAAACTTGTACTTAGGTTGAATGACACTTATTTTTTTTTCCACATAATTATTTTTTTTTAGTATGAATATTTTATATTATCTTGACATTATAATAAATAACCACATGCGTTTTATATATATGTATATATATATATTGCGGGAAACAAGTGTGTAGAAAATGTCTATAGAATATAGCGTGTGTTTTTTTTCTTATCGAAATATAATAATAATAATAATAATAATAATTATTATTATTATTATAATTAATATTAAATAATTATTGTGTATCTTTATGTCATTAACAGAATGCCTTTTTCCCCTAGATATTATCATTTACTTTTTTATGTAGAGCACATAGCAGTCAAATATAAAATGAAATTTTCATGAATGTGGTGGTTGTTTGCACAGTAATCTCCCATTGAGTCATGGGCGGATCCTGATGCTAAACATCGGAGGATTTGGAATTACTCTTGGACAGCCGCTTCTTATCACTGTCATCCACTTGAAACTGGTAGTCATCCTGTAATAATTGAGTAATCAAATTTTTCCCTTTTTTTTACATTCAACGACGAGGGTTAACCTTTAAAAATACAGAGAAGAAAAAAAATTACATAGATTACAAGAGAGACATAAATATTTATACTGAGGTAGGAAAAACGTTAGTAGAGGGTGACATGCGTTAGAATTTTTACGGAACAAAAATAAATACATACATGAATGAATATATGTACATCTGGGACAGTAAATTTTGCCTAGATTTATACCTGAGCTTGGTACAATTCGTCTAGACTTTCAAGACGGGCTATGGGTGCTTGAGCAGGGATATCCCATGAGTCCGGCTCACTTCCTTTAGAATCTTCCCGACTTGTATCGGCCCAACCGGGTTGCTTTGAAAATAACACAACATAATTAATATTGGAGTAATTTAGTGAAAACATTTGTTTTTAAAAGCGTGTGATCAATAAGGTTTGGTCTAATTTCCAATCATTTGGAGATGAATAATATTACCACTATTTTTACCCTTGTGGACAATATACAATGTGTTTTTAACAATGTGGCCTATATGTGTTTTGGCCATTGACCAAGGACCAAGGTGGTCAATACGTAATTTGACCGATCTGGTCAATAGGTATTTTGTCCGATTTGGCCAACATGTGTTTTGACCAATGTGGCCAATAGGTGTTTTGACCAATGTGGCCAATATGTATTTTGACCAATGTGGTCAATAGGTAATTTGACTATATATTGTGGCCGACACGTAATTTGGACGATTTGGCCAATATGTATTTTGACCAATAGGTGTCCAATACGTAATTTGACTGATCTGGCCAATAGATGTTTTGACCAATGTGGTCAATAGGTTATTTGACTAATGTGGCCGACACGTAATTTGGACGATTTGGCCAATATACGTATTTTGACCAAAATGTCCAATACACAATTTGACCGATCTGGCCAACAGGTGTTTTGACCAATGTAGCCAATATATGTACTTTAATGAATATGGTCAATATGAATTTTGACCAAATTGTCCAATATACGTGTTTTGACCAAATCTTCCCGTATGTTGACCAAGGACATCTGGCCAAGTTTCAACCATACCACAAAATTATAACCCCACTTCCAACCCAATAGCCAATACATATTTCAAACTCGGAAAATCCACCGGATATCAAACTATCAAGGCAGAACTATAAAAAAAACTCAAGACTCTTATTTTTCCCCTACTTTATTGAGGTCGGTGGGTTGAGAAGCAGAGCGGATCGGTAGATTGAGTCCATCAAAAGGAGGTTGCTCAGTCTCAGGATCAGCCGAAGTTTTTACTGGAGTGGCGGTGATGAGGTTTGTGGGAGGAAATGCGGATCCGGTCGAGGCTGAGGTAACATATCCGCTCCCTCCCGTAATCGCATGAGAGTCTTCATCCGGGTGAACACACTGAGTCCGTGACATGAACGGTCGACTGAAAGTACTGCCTTGCTGTTCCGGCTCCATCAATCCACCTCCTCCTCCTCCTCCAAAGGAACTTGTGCCCGGAACCGACGACTGAACCACACATGATGAGGGATCTCTTCTTAGTATCGTAGATGGTGGAGAACATGATGCCTGCATCTGCTGGAGGATCCCAAGTATAGATTGCACGTCTCCCGCTACCTTCTTTTCTAATATTACCATTTGCCTAGAAAAAAAACACATACAAATTTATATCACGACACCCTCTCAATTTCAAATTAACACATAAAATTCATCAATGTCCCAATTTTCCGAGGTATCAAAAAATAAAAAATAAAAAAAAATGTCAGTTTTATTACGTGACCTGACTTTCCCATTTCCTATATAATGTACATATATATATATTTCCTCACCTACTGAGATCATCCATACGTTTACTCAGTTGATTTTTCTTAGGACTACCATCAGAGCCTCCAGGGCTCCAGTGTGAGGAATGTTGTAAGTGTTGTTGCTGTTGGCGAGCAGCAAGTCGGGCTGATCGTCTTTCCTCCCTCCCCTGCACTACACTTCGACGATCATATTTGTCTGGACGTGAGGCAACTTCCAATTCTACCGTCCCTACATCCATTCCCGAGGTCGTCGGAGCAAGTTCAACGGTTTCGCTGATGTGGTTCGAACTTAAACTTGCTCGTCTCGTCCCGTCCTCACCATCATCATCCGTACTGCTACCCATAGAACATGCAAGGGAGGAAAAAGTCAACAACATTAGAACACACTTTGTCTATATAAATGTAATACTATATGCTCCCACCTAAAAACCATAACAGATTTTAATCTCCGCTCTTTGCTTATAATGTGTCCAACCTGCTGGAAAAATCCAAGTGCATTGTTTTCATACAAATTCCTTTTCACCCTACAATGGACAAAGTCTTGACTTTTATTGGAGAGAAAGTGCATTTTTTTTACCAGGAGGGTGAAAGTAATTAGGGAGAAAGTTGCTTTCACACTATACGCACGTATACGTGCAATGAAAAAATCCCTTTGACAAAATTTCACGTAAAGTTACTTTCTCCCACTCCATATGTACATACAACTGTCACTATTTAATGGATGACTTTGATTTGACGGGTCTATGATGGAAATTTATTTTGTATATTTTTGAGAGAGAGAGAGAGAGAAAGTGATTTTCAGGGTAATAAGCCATGTGCATCCAGAATGGAGAAATTGGGTTTCACTCCTACTCCCATGGAGAAATTCACTTTGAATTTCTATGTGGGGTTGATAGTGGTTTTGAAGGGGAATGGAGATTTTACTCCTTTCTCACTTTTACATATGCACTGCAATGACAAAAATGAGGTCACCCTGCGATGGTGAAAGGAGCTTTCACTCTGGAATGTAATTGTGAAGGAAGCTTTCACCCTGGGATGTAATGGGGAAAGTAGCTTTAACTTTGGAATGCAAGGGAGAAAGTAGCTTTCACCTTGAAATGTAATGGAGAAAGTGGCTTTCACCTTGAAATTTAACGGAGAAAGTGGCTTTTACCTGGAAATTTAATGGAGACAGTGTCTTTCACCTTGAAATTTAATAGTGAAAGTGACTTTTACCTTGGGATTTAATGGTGAAAGTGGCTTTTACGTTGAAATTTAATGGAGACAGTGGCTTTCACCTTGAAATTTAATAAAGAAAGTGGCTTTCACCTGGAAATTTAATGGAGACAGTGGCTTTCACCTTGACATTTAACGGAGAAAGTGGCTTTCACCTTGAAATTTATTGGAGAAAGTGGCTTTCACCTTGAAATTTAATGGAGAAAGTGGCTTTC
>JAQFXU010006526.1:0-10126 GCA_034693705.1 Spatulosminthurus flaviceps | reverse complement strand
AAGCAATTTAAATACAATTTAGGAAAGATAATTACAAGAGAAATTTGAATTTGTTTTCCCCACAGCAACTTAATAGGCTTTTAATGATTTTCTAATGATTCCATGAGGCGGGAAATTTATTACATGGATTTAATTGTGGGGAGGGACTGAAGGAGAGAAAGTGAGAGAAAGCAAATAGTTGAGCACATGTTGAACTTATTGATCAGAGAGTGATGGTTGGAGGGTATAATAGAAGTGTAGCGCGAGGAGTGTCTGACCACCGCAGGTAATTCTTTTAGGAGAGCTTCCCTTCTTTCCTCTTCGAGTAATAAACTACCACCACTCCAGACTGACGGGTTGTCTTCATTGGGAAAACATTATTTGCTCTTGGGTATACAACCATTATAAGGTTGGACTCCCCCTGGTCATGTACAACTACCATAGCTATTCATTCGTTGGCGGTCACTGAGACGAAGAGTACGTCACTTGTCCGGACCCACAAGTTTGGGTCCACACTTGTGCAATTACGTCGGTATTGGTTTCCCAGTTGTCGGATGTGGAATGTTGGTTCGGAATATAAAAAAAGTTTCGCAATAGTTCGAACTTGGACCATTTACGCATTTGAGAGGCAATTGCTTATTGTCTTCACTCCAACTGGCCAAAGCTATATGAAAGTGTTGGAGTAGAAATGTACTAGTAGTGGAGGAATCTCCGGATATTTGAAAAAGCAATTTGTCACCGTGATTTATTTCCCATTTCAAAATCAACTTCTCATCTATACACCCATATGTGAGTTTATTTCATCTCGACGCATTTACATTCCATTGCTGAGGAGGGATGTGCGGGTCGTCGGAACTTGTGAACAAGGATTTTTCTTCAGACAGTTTTTTTTTTCAGGGAATTTTTATAGAGTTTTTTTCTTCTTCTCCTAGACTATTGCACTCAACTATTCCAATGACAGTGTGTAGACAATTCCGAAGGACACAATTTCTTTTGACAATGAGAAGATCCGTGTAACATTTTCGTTGGAGCCAGGGCTTGGAGCTTTTCATTCAATTATTTCTCCCTCCATTCTGGATGCAATGCCGTAGACGTTCTCATCCTCGCCTTGGTTCCCCATGTGTAACTTTCCAGGACAAAATCCCCTTCCTGAGCTGGTTAAAAATACTTGTTCAGTTAAGGGGCAAATCTATTCCATGGAAGAACCATGAAGGTTCAAGGTGAGGATGAAAATACGAGAAAGTCAAAAGAATTTTCTCCACTTTCACTTCTTAACGGAAATTACTTAGCGTTGCTGTGTCTGACGAAAGCTCAAAGGAAAGAGAGAGAGAGAGAGAGTCTGAAGAGCTTTTGTATAATTTTAAAGTGTGAAAGGTCTAGGGTTTTGGGGGAAATAGTCGGAGCCAGTGAGGTGAGAGGATCTATTCTCTCACGTGCTCCAAGATAATGGAATGACTTGTGAGGAAGGACAGTAATGGCTAATGGGTATGAAACCTTGATTGACAATGACCACAAGTCCTAATGCTTGTCTTGGGGTGCATTTCCATTTGCAATATCCATACCATAAAGTCTTTTGCAGGAATTTCCCATCTTCTCTCAAGACTCTTACAACCACCAAAGTAGATATAGGGAACAACACTCATAGAACTTGTGAAGAACCATGGAAAAGTATGGGTATTTCTTTCCCCTAGCCTCAACAGTATATAGCTTATATAGGAAATTCTATCCCTACAAGTTGTTATATACATAGTTGGATACACATGTATATTATACGTGTATCAACCACCTACACACACACACACAATAAGTAACCGTTGAGCAACATCTTTCCATTCCGCTTCACTTTTGTTTCTTTGTCCCTTTCCATGCTGTTGTTATTTGTGATGCTGCTTTATCCAACTCTCTTCTCCTCCTCCTCCGCTTTCACTATAGCTTCTTCTTCTTCTTCTTCTGCCAAAGAAGAAAAAAGATTGTGGTTCAATTATTATTACGTCCTTGTTGATGTTCTATCCTCAAAGATTCCATTCTTCTCCCATCTTTTTTTGTGTGGGTTCGATGAGCAAGGGTAGAGAGAGAGAGAGAGAAAGTAGTGAAACAAGAGGAAGTTTGGGTGAATACAAGGGAAGAAACGAAGGAGAAGCAACTGATAGACGTGTTCAACAGTCTTCCGTCGCATGTTGCTCTCCATCATGAGAGTTTGAGTTTTCCTTAGGTCGAGTACGCTCACTCCTTAGGTTTTGGAAATATTGAGAGGAGAGGCTTGTGGGGAAAAGACAGAGAGTGAGGCCAAGGGCGTTCCAGCAATGCCCATTTGTTTTGTTTTATAGTTGAAAGATTTAATATTCTTTCATATTTTTCCAGCCTTATCGATTTAAAAGAAAACCAATAACTGTTGGGTGAAAGTGATACTTGGAAGAGTATACTTTGCGCATTTCTTTCCTCCATTCTTCAATAACCAAAAACATTTGTTGTGTCTGTATCTCTTATGTATAGAAGATATATCTAGGGGGGGAGCACATGTACTCCAGCCGCATACAAATATACAAGCAAGCCCTGTCAACTATCCTTGCCTGTTGTCAGGGCCATTGTGGACCTCATCTTTCAATCATCTCCCTTTCCAGACTCTTGCTTTCACATTGATTCTGCAATAACCACTCCTCAACCACCATTACTATCCATTTCCTTGTTGTAGTAGAGAAAAGAGCACCCTATCAAAGTCACATGAGAAATTATTTAGCTCAGTCAGTGATCGATATGAATGTTGTGACATTCATTGAACTTCTAGCCACTGCTTTAGAGATAGCAGGCCTGCCTTATTTAATATAACAAAATTTCCCCTCACAGCAATTATTGTAGAGTTTTCATAAATTTTTAAAAGTTAATTTTGTGGGATAAAAGTGAAGGTGACATTGATAGAGAAAAAAATGTTGATGTAGGGGTAGTAATTTGTGGGGGGGGGGGGTGAAGGGGAGCAAGGTTCTGAGGAGTAAAATGCAAAGGATGTTGACGCCAATTTGGCCTTAGTATACTTTGGCCCACAGTCATAGTAAATATGAGTATTTCATTTTCATGTTGGACATTACAGCTTGGGTGGCTGAATGTGATTGTTGTTTTAATTGAGTACAACAAGAGCGCTCATGGATGTTCTCCATAAGCCTGTAATTCCCTCCATTTGTGGAGAGAAGGAGAAGCAAATTGTCATTCCCTTCCAGTCATTAATACCTAAGACGGTGGGTAATTTCTAGATTCGCAATTTCTCCAAATCCCCTCTACTTACCATTGGAAGTAAGGCTAATAAAACTGGCTACTACTACTACTACAGAGTCCCTATACACATTACATGGAAAGGAAGACCATTAAAATTATTACAAGGAACCTTGATGTTCTCCGACCTTGATGCTAAAACAAAACAGAGCATCTCATTTTACCCTATACCATATTTTCACCCAACACTTTAGAAGCTTTAATAAGCTCTGTAGAAATTATTGGGGCTATGCTGAGTCGTTTGAAAAGGAGAGAGACAGAAAGGCAAATGGAAAATTCATTGTTGATGTAAAGTTGAAGGGAAATCTGAATACAGAAGAAGAGTAATGAGGAAATTCTAATTTAGCTTGTAGTCAAAAGAAACAAATCCGGGCTCAGCTCTGGATATTATATGACACTATTGTGTGGAGTGGAGAGACAGAGAGAGAGAGAGAAAGCAAAGTAAAGACTCTCAATCTGAATAAAAGTCTGAGAGAAAGGTCGCTCTGATAATCCGTTAAGTGCACGAAAATATCCATCTTTGAAAAACCATGTATGGAATACCATTTTAAGTGTTTGCTTGTTTCATATATAGATTTATATGTAAACATGTTAACGAAAATTTATAGCAATTGTAGGTATTAGGTCTATAGGTAGGAATACTTTGGTAGGACTCAATATGCATACACTCTACTTGGAGAGAAATTAATCCGGAAGCATAAAGGAGAAACGATCTCTGTAATTTTCTATTTATTTGAGCAAGAATTCCTTCGACTGACTTTCTCTCCCAGAAGATTTATGACTTTAGGTTGGAAGTTGTTGCTCTTGAAATTACAGACTATTTAGGAAGATAATCCTACTGAAAAAAAAAAGTGACACATGTTTTCTCATTTCACTTGAACAAACAATCCTCCTGCATTTCAACCAAATATCTTCTCCCCTACATTATTCCTCCATCAGTCTCAACTTTCTCCTCACTCTGTCTTTCACTAAGAATAATGAGTACCTCAAGTATCTCCGTAAGTCAAAAGTTAGACCCAGTTGGGAACTATTATCTTTGAAAAAAATCACTAGTTGAAATAACCGGAAAGTTCACTAGAGGGAGAGAGAAAGTCAGAGAAAGATAGTTACAAAACAAAAGTTAATAGTTTCCATTGTTAAAAAAATCCATGGAAATTACAAGCTCGAAAACTGAAGCCTATGCTATAGGATTTTGTGTGTGCGTGTATGCACAATCCTTAAAACTTAAAAGCTAGAGGTCAAATCTCCAGTGAAATTGGCGGGTAGAAAACTTAAAAAGATTGTCAAGTCCGTCCAAAGTTAAATCCTGGGATTTAAAAATCTAAAAGTAAAGAAAATGCTTGCGAGTCAAAAAGTTGAGTTGTGAGTTGGGATCTAAAAAATCTAAAGTCAAATCCTCGTTCGTTCAATAATTCATGGAGAAAAGGAGAAGGGTCGAGGAAATAAATTGGAGCAAAAGGGCTCCATTGACTGTGTGCAGATGGAGAGTGAAATGGATGAGTTGGGGGATGAGCGAGGAATCAATTTAAAGTCAATTTAGGATGTGACTAGTGACACGAATCGAGCTAGAGAGAGAGCAAGAAAAAAACTCAAAGTTAGATACTTTTATTTCTAGTGAATTTATTTTTATGACAACTCAAGAGCAATCTCAGTGTAGACATTTCTCCTTCTCTCTGCGATATCCCGTTGAAAAAGCATTCAGACAATGGAACGATTTTGGAATTGGAACGACAACTGTTCCTTGTCCTTTCTCTCTCTCACTCTCTCTCTCTCTTTGCTCTTGCTCTGTACAAGAGAAGCACGCATTATTATCATGTGCTCAAAAGTCTTGTCCTTCTTGTTGGAAAAAAGGGCCCTTCCTGTCATACTGCAAGTAACTCCTATCCCAATTCCGGTTTTATCTTTATATTACTTGGTTTTAGTAGGGGAGTCAGAATGCAGTCAACTGTCTGGATGGTTGTTGGAAAGCAGGAGAGTTTGGAGATGAAACATCAGCTGTGGATCCAATATACCTAAGGATTAGTTAAGCGATGCACAAAACTCCCCCAACTGCTTAAGTCACAGTTTATCCTTTCTTCAAACTCCACTTACTCTTATGCTTTTTTTAGGGAAGGATACACAACAACGTCAGATCGTCAGTAATAACAACTCAAGTTACCAAAATTACAATGGTTTCTTGTGGAAAGGCTGGGCTCCACCAAGAGAAAATTATCCAGGAGGAAAAGAAAACTTTCGAAAGATGAAAAGCCTACAAAGAGCCTTACTATTTCACTCTACACAAATATATAAATATCTCCTTACCTACTCTATCTGTAGATACTTATACCTATATATACGTAGAATACACCTATGATAAAATATGTATCATTACACTCTCTCCATATACATCTAGAGAATTTCGAATCGGTTTCCTCTCCTCCGGTCTACTGACTTTCAATATAAGGAGAGACAACTTAAGTGGTTCAGTTGTTTCCCTTGTCCCCTACTTTTACCATAACAACATAATGACAAGTTGATAATGAAGGAGGAACTATCATCTTGCCATCAGATAGATGCTTATTAGTCAGGAAGATACAAGATCGTTTATTTAATGCCACAACTCTCGGGAGAATTTGAGCGTGCACAGATGATTGGAACAACAACTGATTGGTGTAGAAGGGAAGGGGAAAGGACTACATGTAATAATCCTGATGTAGCTCTGGGAGACATTCATAGAGGAGGAAGAAGAGAAAGCCAATTGAGCTATAAAAGGAATTGGAAATGGGTCTGTCTCCCTTACTTTCTCCCTTTTCCCTTATACTTTCTCCACTTTCTCCCAACAGTGTAGCTGTACTTGGGAAGTTTTCCCTTTTTCCCTGTTCCCTGGAAAATGTATGGGAATAAGGAGGTGGATTTTTAGTGGAGATTTTTGTCATAAAGCAAGAAAAAATTGTTGGCTGGAGGTTTTTAGGGCGGTTGAGGAGGGACTTTTCTCTACGAAGACTACGACCATCCATTGAGTCCTGCTTCTCATTCTCGCTGCAGACGTCTCGCTCACACGTAGGAGAGTGGATCCGGACAGAATAACATGAGGACATGAATGAATATCATGTTAAGATGAGGTTTGGTCTTTCTATCGCTTCTTTTCTCTCTTGCCTTTCTCTTCTTTAAGTTTTCTTTGGTTTGCATGAGTCAAAATTCTCTTCAAGCTTCCTTGCATATTGTGCAGTTCCAGAGAGAGAGAGGAGCTTTAGCTATAAGTTGAAGTTCCACTTGCCTTTCCAGTCCTCACTCTACTGCAGATCCAACATCCTTTAGAATTTCTTCAAGTTTTACACCCTCAAACTTGTACATATTCCTTGGAGAAGTAGTGGTAGGAGTGAGTAGTGCTTTTGAATTATCTGCTTTCTCTCTCGGAGAAAGTAAGTGTAAGCCTCATTTTGAAAAGAAGAATTTAGTCCTATACTAAAAGCCTGCACAAGTATTCTCATCTTTGGAAAAGAGAGAGCTCTTAACAAATATTTTAGCCAAGGATCTGAAAGCTATACGGAGGTTCCTATGAAATCGATGGGAGAAAGAAGATTACATTTTCTGCGCATACATCTCTATATGATTTTTTTTTTGGAAGATGGAGTAAAAGTCTAATGAATGAAAAGACTATAGGAATAAAAAATGCATACTTTCCCCAAAAGAATTGGCGGCCTGTGGAAGTATGAGGACCAGCTGGGTGATGGCAAAATACTGGAAAGAAAAATTTAGAAACATACAATCAATAAATTCACAATTATTATTTCTATACACACACGTTAGCTCTTCATTTCTACCAAATTTTCTCGTTTCTCTCTCTCTCTCCTTCCTCAGCCATTACTCTCATGCGCCCCTTCACTTTCTTTTGCCTCCATTCCTTATTCAATTCTGAAAATAAAAACTCCTCCTGCTCTTGCTTCATTTTAATCAGGGATGCTGTACACGTCGTGGAGAAAGTTGTAAGTGGTAAGGAAGGAATTTCATATATGTAAGTATTTCGCTATATTTGTTTCCTGGGCGATTCACCTTGTTGAAGCGTGGTTAAGGGTGATAGGGACAACCTTTAATATATGTAGACGTTCTTGCTAACTTCCATTTTAAAAAAGAGTTATGTCTGTAGCTGCGAAGCTTTATACAAGTCAAAATATTTTAGATTATAGTAAATTCTCATTCCTCTCGTTATAGGAATTACTTTTAACTAAGGAAAGCTGGTCGAAATAAAAAGTAGGACCTTTTTTCTCTCCCTCTCTGAAATATGAGATGTTTAAAAAATGTGTGGATTCAAGCGATATCAAGGAGTGATGTACGTTAACAAGTGTAATAGGATGTTTAGTGAGTGGTAACGAGGGAACATGTAAATAATTTCAGGGGCACGGACGACAAGTAACGGTAAATGATGGCACACGTCAGCTTTGTAAATAAGAAAGTGGTAAGAGAAAAAGGAAATAAGTTACGGGACATTGACGTTGTGCGGGAGCCGAATGAAGAAGCTTCATTCAAGACTGCACTTTTCCAGGAATCAATAGGAAGTGAAATGATTTGGCTTTTTTCAGAAGAATTTTACCAATGGGAAAGGTTCGGGTGGAGGAAAATGGATTTATTAAATTGATAACGGGCCTTAAACGACCCGCGTATAGTAATAATAAAGTGGAGGGAGCATTTCAGAATTGTAATCACTACTATTGGCAATTAATATGAGCGGAGCTATAAATTCCAACCATTTGAGCCTCCCTCCGTAGCCAACGCTGACTCTTGTAGGAATGGACCATTATGATTGTTATTTTACGACTATTACTTCCCTGTCTCTCCCTCTCCCACGACGAGCTTCTATATACCCGACTATGAATTCCTACCACATGCAATCATAATCAGAGGGTTTCATACACTGACGTAACACTGCCAATATGTTTCTCTAATGCCTGTCCTTACAGTACACGCTCCACTGGTGTCTGGCTACACCACACTTAAATTTATATTGGTACAGGCTTTTCTAAAACCTTGCTCATTCACACCCACCCGCCTCAACTCTCTCCTACCTTTAAGACTTTCTCTAACCATTGTCATACTCTATGGGAGGAACACTACTGATTCCTGAGTAATAGTAGCTGCTGAGTATAAAGCTATTAAGCTCCGCTCAGGGTACCGCCATAACCTTCATTTGATTCTCTCCCTTTTTAAAAGCTCTGGGTTACTTTCTAATCAAATTGTTCGTCAATAATTTTCTGACCACGGTCACTTCTACCTCAATGGTGCATCTTTATTGGAGCTCATTAGAAAGGACGAGTAGCTTAACAATAGGATCTCATAAATCTTCTTGTCCAGGCTATTTTCTCCTTTCACTCTGGGATTCAATTCGCCTATTTCTTTTTTCCTAGTCCATCGATTACATTTAACTTTCTACGACTTTCAACTTTAACTTTCACCCACTAAATTCCTAGGAGTCATCGGAAATTTCGTATATTTATACTTTTTGTCAAGCTTTCTTTTTGAATAATTCCATTTGTCACCTGAACCAGCCCTAACTCAAAACGGCTAGTTCATATTTGTAACTAAATACTACGGGAAGGAACCAGCGTTGGAATCAAAAATATTCTTCCATGCATGTGAGTATAACCTTGATTTGGGTCTTTATATAGCGTCTTTGTTCGTTGACCTGAAAAATGCATTTGACAAAGTCGAGCATCTTATCTTGGTTTAAAAGATAGAAAAATATTTTGTACTAAACTTAACGGTATATTCTCAATGCTTTCCACTGCTTACGGGCAGTTGCCTTGGTCCTCTCGTTTTCATTATTTATTTCAACAGTATCAACATCACTAACTTGACTAAACTTTCCTTTGTAGTTGACGTAGGTAGCAATGTGAATGGTAACTCACTAAAATTATAATGTGGTAAACATGATATGTAATTGAATGTTAAAAATCCATAAATAAGTTGTGTGAGGAAAATAGTATAGAAGTGAACTATGATAAGATCAAGTTCATGTTACACAAATTCCCCCCATACAAATGTAAACTTGGAGTTGATACCTCAAAAATTCTATGTAAATTCAATTCAATTCAACTTTATGTAAATTTTAAAAGCATAACAAGTTTGTTCAAAATTTAGTAAATAATTGTTGTCTATAAAAATTAATTTCCACTCTTCTGAACGTAATGTTTCCCCTGATTAATTTGTCAAACAAAGATTCACTTCAGGTTTCCTAGACTTCATTACTAGGTGCATTCCAATACTTAAATCCAACACTATCAACAGAAAGAGTACATGAGTTCAAATATCTTGGTATATGGCTTGACGAAAAACAAAACTCAGCAAAATATATTAGTTATATTATTGGAAAAGCGAACCAAACACTAGGTAATATGAAATTTTATAAGAGAAATGACCCTAAAGTTTTATTAAAAGTTATATTTACTGCACTAATTTCTTCAGCAATACAGTAATGAGGAAGACCCTTATAAAGACCTAGATATTGCTAATATTATCCAAATATACCATCACAACGTTTTAACATCATCATACGCTCAAATTAAGTATACTTATTATTAAGGATATGTTCTCTAAAAATGTGTAATGAAAGAAAGAAAATTCTCTCAAAATATCACAGTCCAAAAATTTAAACGCAGTAACTGTAGGAAATGTTACCACTACCGTGCAATACAATCATGATCATGGGACATGCTGTTGCCAGTCTTGAGAAAACAAAATTCTACAACTGCCTTTAACAGAAGGGAAAATAATTGATAAAATGACACCATTTTTCCTTTTAATTACTTTCAACCTCATTTTTATTTATATATATCGTCGGCGAAAGTCCAAAAGGAGCTATAATTTTTCAAACGTCGTTCCAAAAGGGGCTATATGCATCGATAGCCTA